>JADRCC010577409.1:0-12569 GCA_019843855.1 Hylomyscus alleni
CTTAGGTTCAACAAAACAAAGAGGATGCCTGGATTGAGCATGATGTCTGGAGAATGGAGATTTATGTGTCCCTGGGGATTGTGGGACTGGCCATCTTGGCTCTCTTGGCTGTGACATCTCTTCCATCTGTGAGTGACTCTTTAACCTGGAGAGAATTTCACTATATCCAGGTAAGTGATAAACAGAGATAATCCTAGTCTGCCTATAATATTTAATATGTCGATTTATCCCATTAAAATAATGTTTTCCAGTAGGAAAGATCTCATGCTGTTCCATTCAATAATGAGGTTTTTTTTTTTTTTTTACTGTTTTCCCATTGCTTTTATAAATTATGGGACACATTTTGTAGGCTTAAATAAAAGACATTAATAAAACAAAAATATTGTTTCTCACCTTTAAAACTTTGTAGACAATTTGGTGCTCCCATCAATAACTATAAATATATTTAGGAATATCAGTGGTTTACTAGTTCCCCCACACACGTCAAAACATTATTTTACCTGTCCCTTGACTTCAGTCGTGCCTTTGAAGTTACACAGTTTTGTATTCTCTAAGAAAAAAAAAAATGAATCTTTCCCTAAAATTCAAAATTTTATTAACTATTCTAATACCTAAAATCTTTTTGACAGTGTCCCACACTTCTACCCCAAGCTAGCCTGGATTTATTATGTCGTCCAGGCGAGTCTGGTGTGTAAGCCAGCGTGCCTTCTCTGTCAGCCTCCCAAGTACTGCAGTTACAGACACGAGCCACCATTAGTTATGCCTCTGCTATCTAATTTTTAAAGATGGTATTTCTAAGTTATGTTTAAGTTGTGTTAATCGCTTGAAGTTTCAAAGTTATCTCTGGGATACAGAACCCCGTCCACAAGCTCACATATCTTCTAGGTGGGAGCACACATTTAAAAAGAACAATGTACCAGAAAGGGCCCACGTAACAACAGCCAAGGATCTCAACTTAATCCAGTCATAATAAGTATCTGCCAAAACATCTTAGGTTCATGCTCTTAACTTGTATGGGTGGGTAGGTTTGGAGATTTGCACACAGTGAGGCATTCTTCCACTGTCTCTTCCACACAGGTATCTCTGAGAGGCAGCTGGGCATTGTGAGGAGGCTGAGAAGCACCATTTAGTTCAGCTGCCTTAGATTTTTGTGTGTCTATTCAGACAGTAGCCACTGGAGTCCTCTCTCCCTCCTGCAGTTCTCATTCTCATTGGTTTTCTGTTGGGCTCTGACAAGCCCCCTATTATGTACAGCACGTGACTGGGAGTGCCTAATACCATTTAGGAAGTGGATCTTCAAGCAATCAAGAGCATTTCTAGACACTTCATCCAGAGATGAGGCCTGGTAACAGTTTCCTGCCTCCCCAATTTATATCCTAAAAAAATACAAACTTAGCTATTTAGTTGAGGCGTAAGAGCACAGCTGAATAATTGAGTTATATTTATTTTGTCAGGCTAGATACCATTTCCAACAAAGTGAATCCATGTCTCAAGTCATCTAGAAGGCACCTTGTCAGAATGCCTTAAAATTGTGCTGGTGAACAGCTCTCTGGACCACTTTCTCTGTTTAATGTCAAAATGTTTCAAGTTGAAATTGTTCTTCATTTCGATTTACTTTGTTCAGACATTGAAATGATCCCAATGTTTTCCCATTGTATCTGAATATATGATTTTTTTAGAAACATAGATTGCTATGAGTTCAAGGTCAGCTTAATCTACATAGTGAGTTCCAGGGAGGGTAGTGGGAACTACATAGGGAGGTCCCTGGCTCAGGTACAAGAGAAGGGAAGCCCTCATTCTCTGTTGGTGGGATTACAAACCGGTACTGCCACTTTGGATATCAGTGTGGAGGATTCTCAAACAGCTAAAAACAAATCAAGCATTTGTCTCAGCTATACCACTCCTTAAAGTATGCAAAAAGGACTCAACCCTCTACTCCACAGATCCATGCCCAGCCATTTTCCAGAGTGCGTTTTAAAGTACTTGCAGACATGCCAGTTGTCTCTGCCAGCACCCAATCACAGGAGAGAGGATATTTACCAACAATCATTTCCTGGCATCACTAAATAGATACTTTCACTGGCCTCAGGTTTTCCTTACTACTTTTTCTAGTATCCCCTAAAACTTAATTGTGATAACAATAGGCCCACTCTTATGTTGGTGGATCAGTGGTTTTGTTATGTCTTCTTTTTTCCCCCAGGCTAGGGCATCAGGTAAGATTTTAGAATTAATAACTAAAGAAAGTGGTATATTTAAGGAGACTTATATCAAATATCAACATGACTTTATTCTGTGTGAAAGGAGAAATCCATACCAGCTTCTTTCATCTCCCTTACTAAAACGTTATGCTTGGAATTTAAAAAAAAATGATTAATTGGAAAATTTTCTCTCTCTCTTTCTCTTTCTCTCTCTCTCTCTCTCTCTCTCTCTCTCTTTCTCTCTCTATGTGTGTGTATGTGTGTACATATATAGAATCATTTTCATATTCATTTTCAAAATTAGAATAACATCTGTTGATCAACATCACTAAGATCAGATTGATATTTTTTTTTACAGTATTCTCTAGTCAATTCAGCAATATTCATTGAGCACCAGACATGTTCAAATCATCCTGTTGCTTTTGCAAGGACCCTGCACTAAAACAGGATCTCTTTTAGACACTGCCTAATAGCAAAGTTAAAATAAAATCAAGAAGACAAAATATCATAATGCAAATGCCGTAATGCGATCAATGCGTAATGTTGATCAATGGTAGAGCGCTTAGCTAGCATGCACAAAGCCCTGGTCTTGATCCACATCTCTGCCATAAAACAAAAATGTCTTATGAAAGATGGTGTCTTCAACAGCGTGGTAGAGAAAGCACTGACGGGGCTGATGACCACGTGACTTTTCCACTTAGCTTAGAAACAAGAGCAGTTGCCCAAAGGCAATGCGGCAGGAGAACCTGTAAAAGAAATAACAAGGTGTAAATGGGCATTGTCAACCATCGAGTTATATGAAAGTAATTGTAGATCAATGAAAGCATCTCCAAGCGAGAGAACAACCACAGTGGGGTAGAGTAGAATTGGCTGTTACTGAATCAACCCTAACTTAGGGTCATATTGTTGTTTTCTTTTGCAGAGCAAACTAGGAATTGTCTCTCTTCTTCTGGGCACAGTACACGCTTTGATTTTTGCCTGGAATAAATGGGTAGATATCAGTCAATTTGTATGGTACATGCCTCCGACTTTTATGATAGCAGTCTTCCTTCCGACTGTTGTCCTGATATTTAAAGTCGTACTGTGCCTGCCCTGCCTGAAGAAGAAGATACTGAAGATTCGATGTGGTTGGGAAGATGTCAGCAAAGTTAACCGGACTGAGATGGCGTCCAGGTTGTAGAACCACCATTTGCACATGTTTGCTTGATATTGATGTTTAATCATAAACATTTCAAATTTGTGTTTGATAATAAAATGAATATGTTGGGATCATTTTTTAGTTTGTATCGCAACTATTTATTTAATTATTTATTGAGTATATAGGTGCGTGAGCCCACACATGTTACAGCAAACATGTGGAGGTCAGTGAGACAAACTGTGGGAGTCAGTTCTCTCCTAACACATGTGAGGCCCAGGGATCAAACCCATGTTGTCAGGCTTAGCAGCAAGCACCTTTACCTGTTGAGCCATATCACTCTCATGGGCCCAACTGCAGAATCTTAATGTATCTGTGTGTGAGTATGATGCATTTGAAATTTGAATGCTTTCTCACAGACTTGATTTTAAAACAAAAACAACAACAACAAAAAAACTTAGAAGCAGTCTTTAGCACATTGTCTCTGTGGAAAGACTAAGCAAATCTAAATGATCAGATTTATCAGCAAGTACAGCGTTATAAATTTAGAAATCCCTTCAAATACCAGCCTTTAATATTTGTTTTCAAATTTATTTTGTTGTGTGTTGAGTGTTTACCTGTATTATGTATGTACACCATGTACCTCCCTGGTGCCCTCAGATGCCAGAAGAACAAGTTGGATTCCCTACAACTGGAATTAAGAGATAGTCCACAGTGTGGATGCTCAGAACCAAACCCAAATCTTCTGCAAGAGCAAGTGTTCTAACTGCCAAGCGAGACCTATCAGTTCAGTGTTTTAATGATTATAGATTTATGGAACACAGGAGGATAATCCTGTACATGTAAGTGGCATATAATGGTCCAATCTGGGCAGTTAGCATAATAATTCCATCTCCTTAAACATATTTTACATTTTATTACTATGTAATAGTTGTGTGTATATATATATATATATATATATATATATATATATATATATATATGATTGTTATATCATGATTATTGTTAAATGACTTTAATCTGCTTGTCTTAGAAACACAGTGATGTGTCTACAGAAATAGAACAAAGGAATAATATCACATACACGCCAAGCCAAGCCAAGCCAAGCCAAGCCAAGCTCCCCCATCCAGGAGAAAAAGTAGATCCCATCATTTCTATGAGAGTTGTGGGCAGGCCGGGTGAACTTACTTTCATACTTTGGCGAAAGCCCTCCAGGAGGAGTGAGTTCCTGAGGAGCAAAGTGGTCAGCTCTGTGACATCCTACCTCAGCTCTACACTTGGAGATTTTTTTTCAGGACTAGAAAACGTCACCAGCTTTATCTTTTATACCCCTTTATTAGAATTAGATACAATAGAGCTTTGCTGATGGTGAAAATTAGGAAAAAAAAAAAAGCTCTACTAAACTGTTGACTGGATTAATATTTTAACCCATTCTTTTACAATGATTATTTTTCTTCTGTGGTCCACATTGAGTAAGGTGCATCCTACACAGAAATCCAAATTCCATGAGAGCTTACGTTCCAAAATACACAGCCATGTTTGCAGATAAAAGCGCTCAAGCAGCACAGGTAGTTATGACCTTGGGCCGTGATTGCTCACAGGAGGAAAGGGAACTGAGGTGCCTAGAATTACAACCAGATTCATCAAGGGGATGTAAATATGGAACACTTATCCATGTGTGGCATGTGGCGTACCGTGGTCAACCAGCCAAGGTCGGCAGTCAGATGCCTGCAGGCCCATGAGCATAGCAGTGTCAGGATCCTTAGCACCCGAAGCAGCAACTGAGCCCCACACCGACCATCGTAGAGGCTTCAGCTCAGAGACCATTGCAACCTCCGTGGGACCTGTCGGGCTTACAAGAGCAATAGCTGAGCTCTGGCTGGCCTGGTTTTAATACCCCATCGCTGTCTCTTTTTTCCCATTTATTTATTTATTTACTTATTTATTTATCCAGGTACTGGATACTGGCATCCCAGTATCAGTGCCTCCCCCTCCTCCCAGTTCCCCCTCACTCAGCTCTTCCCCCTAATCCTTACTCCCCTTCTCCTCTGAGTTTCCCTATCACCCCACCCTGGCAATCAAGTTATTGCAGGTCTAGGTGCATCCTCTCCCACTGAGACCAGACAAAGTGGTCCAGTTAGGGGAATGGGATCCGCAGGTAGGTAACGGAGTCAGGGGTAACCCCTACTCCAGTTGTTGGGAGACCCACATGAAGACCAAGCTACCCATCTGTTACATATGTGCAATGGGCCTAGGTCCAGCTCAGGCATGCTCTTTGGTAGTTCAGTCTCTGAGAGACCCCAAAAGTCCAGGTTAGTTGACTCTGTCAGCCCTCCTGTGGATTCCCTTGTCCTCTTCCAGTCCCTCAATTCTTCCCCTAACCCTTCCACAAGACTCTCAGTTCCTTCCAATGTTTGGCTGTGGGTTTCTGCGTCTGTTTCAGTCATCTGTTGAGTGGAGCCTCTCAGAGGATTGTTATGCTAGGTTCCTGTCTACTGCAAGCATAACAGTATCATTAACAGGCAACAATAGGCCTATTCTGAAACACCAAATACCTACCTCCTGGATTTTTTTTTTTCATTAAGACCAACTCTCACTATGTTGAACAGGCTAATCTGAGCCTTTTTACAATGATTAAGCAATGCTGATATAAGCAAAGGAAACAATAAAAGTTGTCTTTTAAAACAAATTTGGGGCTAGGGAGCTATCTCAGTTGATGAATGAGGTGCTTGCTGCAAATCACAAGGAACTGCGTTTACATGCTCAGCAGTCACATAAAAAGCCAGATAGAGCATGCACCATGACCCCACCACCTACCCTACCCCACCACCCACCACCCTCCACCCTCCCCCGCCCCGTAATCTTAGTGCTGTGGAGGTGGAGAGTGAAGGCTCCTCGGGACATGATGGCCGCCTAAATGAGCAAAATCCACAACTCCAAGTTCAATGAGAAAGTCTGTCTCAAAAAAAAAAAAAAAAAAAAAAAAATGGAGAGCAGATGGGAAAGACGCCTAAGATAACTCTGGCGCTCGAGCACGCACAGGCACACACACACACACACATACACACACACACACGCACACATGCGCGTGCACACACGCGCACACACATACACACACACAGACACAGACACACACACGCGAGCACACACACACACGCACACACACACAGACACAAAGACACACACACACAGACACGCACACACACAGAGTTGTTTTCCAACAATAGAAGATACTATGCTTTGGTGTAGTCTTGAGTTTGCTTTTCCTCGATCATCAAACACAGAATGCTTGGCATATAGCAAGCCAAGGGCAATAAAGGATGTACAGACAGAAAAGATCTAGTTCTTACACAGCCTCAGTTTTAGTGGTTCCCTAGATTCAGTCGTCACTGAGGAAGGAATGACTAGAAAGGCAAAGACAGAGCAGTGTGGAGTTGATTCAGAAAAGAGGAACTACTGACTCTAATAGGAGGACCTCAGGCAGAGCAGAAGGGCTAAGTGAGTGTGATAGACTGGAAAGTCTACCTCAGGCCTGCTGGAACAGCGTATATGAAGAAATAACACTGTAGACACAGAGGAGAGCCACCCGGGTTACCAGGGTCCTTTTATGACATGCTGTTGCTGTCACAGAGGAGAGCCACCCAGGTTACCAGGGTCCTTTTATGGCATGCTGCTGCTGTCTGAACTTTGTCCTTCAGGGAAACCACTGAAAAACTATAAGCAGGGGCTTAACACCATCAGAATTTCATGATAGAAAGATCTGGAAACTACAGGTGACACTAGGAACCCTGGTTACTTTTCCCATTGTTATAACCACACATGGCAAGAAGAAACTTGAGACAGGAAGACTGTCACAGGAAACAATAAAAAAAAAAAAATGGCACCATCCCATGCTAAGGCCAGCTACTCTCTGGCCCCGGTGGTCTCTGGTGGTCTCTGTCTCCTGGATACTGACTCAGAGCTCCAAAATCTAACAACCCTCTAGCAAGTTGTTACCACACCAACCCCATGCTTCAAAACGTCCACAGCCTTTTGTGGTGCACTTCTGGCAAACCCATGCTTTGCCGTCATACCTTCCTCTCTGGAACCCAGTCGAGTCACCACATGAAGGAAGACACCACACAAACTTAGTTCAGAATCAATGGTAACTCAATTGCTGGACACATCAACTAGAATCCTAACATTGTAAGCCATATTAAATCTAAATCCTCTGGTGGCAAATCCTGACCAATTCACCATCTAAACCAGGGGACATTAGTAGCTACATCTTCTCCTCTCACTATCCCCCTGTCCAACAGCCCCTATCTCTCCTGCCTCCTCTACCTCTGTCCAACCCGGACGTCTTGGCCTACTTGCCCAGTAATTGGTTCCTTTATTCATTGGGGAAAGTTCACAAGAAATCCATTGAGTGTAACTCATTCCTCATTATAGACAATCTCTCCTGGGAAAGCGGAATTAACTAACGCGTCAAAATACAATAGCACCAGGGCCATCCACAACAAAAGACTCACCATATTAGGTAGCTATTGGGAAGCTTAGCTTGTAGGCCTGTGGCCACCAAAGCCATCCTAAGGCAGTGGATTTGGGATTCTTTCCCATGGGTTCTTATCGTGGAAAGTCAAGTAAAAGATTCATAATTCATAGATGTTGTCTTTTAAATAGCTCTTATTACAGGGACCTTAAGAGAAGGAAGAAAGATAGAGCCTCTGTAACTAGAGGGAGTCCTAAGAGTGGGCCATCATTGATGTTACTGTATTGGATCTAATAAGGCTCTGATGGGTGGAAAAGTGGAACAGTTTGCTAGGCAGGAGCTCTACAAATAAGCTACACCCTCAACTCTTCTAGCTTCCAGTAGTATCAATAACTCTTTGAATTTCCTTCCCCAAAACTGCAAAAGCTCCATTTCTCTAAAACCTGTCTTCAAAGAAAAGGTATTAGGAAATTTCTAGTAAATTAGAAAATTGAATGTTGTATGCTTGTTTTGGTTTTGTTTGTTTGTTTGTTGTTTTGTTTTCTAACCTGAGATTTTTTAATTAATTATTTTATTTATATTCCAAATGTTGCCCTCTCCCAGTACCCCTTCCCAGCATTCCTGTCCCTGTCTCCATCCCCTCTGAGAGAATTCCCCCCTCCTGAGATCTTCTCCTTCTCAGGGGCATCAAGTCTCTACAGAATCAAGTCTCTCACTGAGGCATCAAGTCTCTACAGGCATCAAGTCTCTCACTGAGGCCAGACAATGTAGTCCTATGCTACAAATGTGTCAGGGGCCACAGACCAGCCTGTGTATGTTCTTTGGTTAGTGGCTCTGACTCTGGGTTAGTTGGTACTGTTGACCTTCCTATGGGGTTGTAATCCTCTTCAGCTCCTTCAATCCTTTCCCTAACTCTTCCGTAGGGGTCCCTGACCTCAGTCCAATGGTTGACTGTAAGGACCTGCATCTGTCTCAGTCTGCTGCTAGAAGAGCCTCTCAGAGGACTGCCAAGCTAGGCTCCTGTCTGGAAGCACAACATAGCATCAGTAACTGTCAGGGTTTAGTGCCCACACATAGAATGGATCCTAAGTTAGGCCCCAGTCACTAGATGGCCTTTCCTTTAATCACTGCTCCATTTTTGTCCCTGTATTTCTTTTAGACAGAAACAATTCTGAATCAAAAATTTTAAAGGTAAGTTGGTGACCCCATTCCCCCACTGGGAACCCTGTCTATCTACTGTAGGTAGTCTCTTCAGGTTCTATCTCCCACTGTTGGGCACTTTGGCTAAGTCATCCACATTGGGTCCTGAAGTCTCTCACATCTCTGGTTGATGATACTTTCTAAAAGTTCCCCCTGGCCCCCATACCCAGAGCTGCATATTTCCATCCATCTTCCTGACCCTCTGGGCTTCTCTCCTGTCTCCCCCCCATACCTCATCCTGCCCCCCCCCCATTTTCCTTGCCCTCCCCTCTCCCACCCAGGTCCCTCCCTCCCTCTACCTCTCATAATTATTTTGTTCCTCCTTCTAAGTGGGATTAAAGCATCCTCACTTGGGCCTTCCTTCTTGTTTAACTTCTTATGGTCTGTGGGGTGTATCATGGGTATTCTGTACTTTTTTGGTTAATATCCGCTTATTAGTGAGTACATACCATGCATGTCCTTTTGGGTCTTGGTTACCTCACTCAGTATGATATTTTCTAGTTCCATCCATTTGCCTGCAAAATTCATATTGTCCTTGTTTTTAATAGCTGAATAGTATTCCATTGTGTAAATAAACCACATTTTCTGTATCCATTCTTCAGTTGAGGGATATCTGGGTTTCTTCCAGTTCTGGCTTTTACAAATAAGACTGCTATGGCCAGGAAGTAGGAGAGGGTGGGTTGGTGAGCAGGGGGGGGAGGGGAATAGGAGTTTTTTTCAGAGGGAAAACCAGGAAAGGGGAAAACACATGAAATGTAAATAAAGAAAATATCTAATAAAAAAAGAATACAGTTCTACTATAGCCAAGCATGTATGAAGCCCAAAGTACAATACTGGCTGGGTTTGTGTGTCAACTTGACACAGGCTGGAGTTATCAAAGAGAAGGGAGCTTCAGTTGGGGACGTGCCTCCATGAGATCCAGCTGTGGAGCATTTTCTCAATTAGTGATCAAGGGGTAGAGCCCCTTGTGGGAGGTGCCATCCCTGGGCTGGAAGTCCTGGGTTCTATAAGAGAGTAGGCTGAGCAAGCCAGGGGAAGCAAGCCTGTAAGGAACATCCCTCCATGGCCTCTGCATCAGCTCCTGCTTCCTGACCTGCTTGAGTTCCGGTCCTGACTTCCTCTGGTGATCAACAGCCATGTGGAAGTAAGCTGAATAAACCCTTTCCTCCCCAACTTGCTTCATGGTCATGATGTTTGTGCAGGAATAGAAACCCTGACTAAGACACCAGGATAGAAGAAACAGTGTGTTGGTATGAATATGCTGGCCCATGGGAAGTGGCATTATTAGGAGGTGCAGCATTGTTAGAGGAAGTGCGTCACTGTCAGGGTGGGCTTTGAGAGCTTTCTAATAGCTGCCTGAGGATGCCAGAATCTGCTGGCACACGAGGTGGATCAAGATGTAAAAGAGTCAGCTCCTTCTACAGCATCATGTCTGCCGAGATGCTGCCACGCTTCCTGCCGTGATGTTAGTGGACTGAACCTCTGAACCTGTAAGCCAGCCCCAATTAAATGCTGTCCCTTAAAAAAAAAAAAATGACTGCTATGAACATAGTGAATCAAATGTCCTTGTAGTATGGCGAAGAGGCTCTCTTCCTGATGCCAGCTTTGCAGATACTTGTGAGAGGCCCTTTTCCCATGCTTGAGGAAATCGCTGACTCGTAGCCATTCCACATGACTGAAAAGTAAAGTCCAGGACCTTCTACTCCCAATGATCAGGGGATCTTGTTCTTTGTTCCTAATGATGGCTACCAGAATAGTTCAGGGCTGCCCATTGGAAGCCAGCCAAGAACAAGCTCCCTTCCTGGACTATAACATCACTCAAGTGGAAAAGAACCTTGCCTAGAGACGTGACTCCTAGTGAAACTAGGCTTCCCTCGGCAAAAAGTGTGCCTTTCTGGCCAGCACTGGAAAGAAGACAGAGAAAAGAGGGCATCAGACATGAAATGTGACGGACACGTTAGTCTGAGAGTCTCCCTAGAGCTGGTCCACCCTTTTGAACTTTGCCAGACCTTCTGAGAGTCAGAGAACTAGACAGTTAAGCAGGGAGTGGTTGGGGCAGGAACTGATGCCAGCATCACTGATGTATGAAGCACGGGGGCCCTTAGAAAGTTTTCTGACACACCTTCATCTTGTAAATTGAAATCCTGCTGCTACCAAAGACAAATATTAGTAGAACTAAACCTTAAAGAGCTTGAGGGATAGGTTTGTTTGCATTTGTTTAAAATACAGAACCTTTCAAAACAAATCCACAAGAAAAGACCAGCATTAGGAAAAGTGCAAGATGACCTGGGCATTCACAACGAGGGGCTCTGCCTTTTTTTTTTTAAAGTCTTCTATGCCCTCCCTGAGGCCTCTGCTTCCTCAAAATACAGCAAAAAGAAGAGAAGAGTAACTGAGAACCAAAGGTGCTGAGTACTGAGTACTTCTCCTCCTGGTGCACAGAGCAGTCAGCTTCCTGAGTGGAGTTTTTCAGCAAAAACGCCAGCAAACTGCTCACCACCTGTCCACCAGAGCGTGTGACAGGAGACCCATCGTGGGAGGTTGCCTTTGGTCTGGGAAATGTGATTTGATGAACAGAATCTATGTCCTTACTTACCTTACTTCACCAGGAATCCAGGGAAGATTAAATACTTTACCTACACTACACCCAAACTACAAAACAGGAACTTGACTAGATTCACACACAGTGACCCATCTTTGTGTCACTTTGTGTTCTTTGTGTGTCTCCAAGCTTCCATCTGCCTGCTTTTTCTGACTACCTAGAAAAATAAACACCAGTGACAAACAAAATAATAATTACTATGTCCTTTCGGGAGCATAAAGCATGCAGAGTGTGGAAAAAGAACTCCATCTGAAATGTCTATGTCTATACACTATGGGAGAATGCATTTCCATTTCCAGGTACTTAGAAATGGGAGTTGGCATTTGCTTCTTGAACTTTATAGAAAGCCCTTAAGGAAAACATTCTTCTGTTCCTACTCAGCAGGCGGCCAGATCACAATCCCCATCATACTTGGTTGCAGTAACATCTGACAAACTTTGGCCCTCTTCTAGTATGCCTCCCAAACGTGTCTTCTCTGCCTCCTTCACTGAACCCAGACCCCATCATCTCTATGTTAGCAAGATCAACCCCTCAATTTCCTCCTCATGTCTACTTTTGCCCACAAAAGATTACATAGGTAATCTTAGGTCCAAATAACACAAATATGAAACATGAAAACCATGTTAATGATTTCAAATTTGTGTTTCCAGCCCCTCTCCTAAGTTCCTATTATAGGCAGATTATTCTGTCTCTGTCTCCGTCTCCCTTTCCCTCCCCCTCCCCCTCCCCCCCTCCTCCTCTCTCTCCCTCCCTCCTTCCCCCTTGCTCCATTTACTATATATTTATTGGGGGAAGGGTAATGGGTCCTCATGCCACAGTACACATGTACAGATCAGAGGACAACCTGAATGAGTCAGGTCAGCGGGCTTCTGTGGCTAGTATCTTTACTTCAGATCTATCTCCCAGTTCTGCCTTCTTGACATTTCCTGAGTATCTGAAAACAAACAAACAAACAAACAAACA
>JADRCC010577410.1:0-11487 GCA_019843855.1 Hylomyscus alleni
TGTGTATATATATCAACTATATACTGATGTGAACACACATATGTGTGTATTCCTTTAGCTATGATCCAAATAAAATAACCATTAACATAAAAATAAAGGTAATAGTTTAACATTCTCCATCTGCACAAATGCATTGAAGCTTCCTCTTCCCTTTCTTCTCTAGTAAGCATTTATTTATATTTGTAATAGGCATTTTATTTCAATAGTTTTATGCTTATTATTTCCCTAGCTAGAAGATTTTGAAGAACAGACCTTGCAGTATCTTCCTACTTCCCATCACTGACACAGGAAATTATGTCCATTAATTTCCACTAACATAAGTAGAAGTCAGAATGCCTTGTTGGAGGTCAGAAAGTTCTGAGCATTTTATTTCAGTAAGCCTTTATTTTGTCTATATTTAGTTTTTGAGAAATTGTGCAGTATAAAATCCACTCTCCTTATTTGTCATGCTTGGGAGAGAGTACTTCTGGAAGAGCAGAAACTCTATTTTGGGCTCATTCTGCTCTCATACAAGCTAAGCTTTTGTTTTACCCCCCTGTTCTGGAGGTATGAGTGAACTGCAGTAGTACTTTTGTCTAGGCAGTGATAGATGTAAATTCTACCCAGAGGGTCATGACTACAACAGTCTGCAACTGACAAACTCATTTTCTGACTTCTCCTGAGACACTAAAAAGGCCTTGAATCAAAGGTCCACAGTAATTACCATGTGTATTTCAGATTAAATAAATGTGATAAAAGCTTCCATCTGGCTGCTGATCAAACATGTGGGGAGATGCTGATTTCCAGTGACATAGTGCAATATGTCTATTCTAAGTCCCTGGTGCCGGCTTGTAAATTACTTACATTTGGGATTACTTGACTTAGGCAGACAGAAATATCACTCACTTCTTAAGTGCTACCCAATGGGAATTTGTGAGATGTGGTCTAATCTTATACTTGTTAAGGAAGACATTAAGAAATAATGGAGCCAAGTTTATTTTACTAAATGACAATTGTGCTCAAACTATTTAAAGAAGGCAAACTCAATTTCATATCAGCCAGTAACTTGTTCTTGATGACAGAAAACTACATCTAAAGAGACTGGAAATTAAGATACCACATAGATGTTTTCTTGCATAATACAATAGTCAAACTTTGATAAGTGAAATCCTAATATTTATTTTATAAAAATGTCAACGTTAGAATGAGGGCACTAAAAACTAAGAAACACTCGGTTGAAAATTTCCCAAGGGTTCTGTCAGTCATTGTCATTATCATAGTTTAGGACTTAAGGAAAAAGCAGACAATATATCAATTTCTATTTACAATGATAATGGGTATGGCAGGAGAAAGCAGAGGGGTGAAATAGAAGAATAATAAAATCAAAAGAAGCCACTTTGCTCTGTTAAAAAGAAAAACAGCACAGCAGTCATTTTCATGCTGATGCAAAGTCACCTAAGGCTACCTAGGCTGGGAATTTTGTTCTCTTGGCAGAAATAACACATTTTTTAGGTGGGAAAGTTTTTTTCGTCCTGAGTGCTGTCCCATGCATGCAGGAGGCTTAATAGCATCTTGGCTTCATTCATGACCTGCCAGCATACCTAGTCTTTGATAGTGACTCATGAGGAATTATCTTTCCAAAGTGCTGTCTCTTAGGAAGCCAAATCTTTGTCTTCATCCTTCACTCCAAAAAATCTGCTTAATAATGGTGGAGGGTTCTTTGTCAATGAGAAAAACAAAGCTTATATAACACAACATGTTAGATATTTTTGACTCAATAGGCAGATATTCCATGTTGTCTTTCATATGATGAAGTTATATTTATATGTATGTCTGCATGTATTACAGGAAGGGTCTAACTGATGGGGAACAGAGCAAGACAGGGAAATGGAATATGTGTGAAAGAAATCATAAGGGGATAGGAAGGTGCCAGTTAGAATGGAAGAGATTGTAAAAGAAAGGAGTACAAAGAAATAAAAACAACATTGAATAGTTCATTTGCATAAAAGTATAATTATAAAATCCAATAGTGTTGATATTTGCTAAACTGAATGATTACAGTAAAAAACTGTACTGAAATTTACAAATATATACTCACAAAGGTCAGATGCAATCATTTTTAAGAACATGTGTGTAGTAGTTTAAAAGACAAAAGAAACATATTTTCTAGATTAGCAAATATGTAAAACATAGGGTATTACAGAATCAAATTGGATTCTTAAAAGTTTTTAACATAATGTTCTCTAATAAATATTCTTAACCTGACTGTATTCATGTTATCATGCTCAATTTTTGCGTCATATTGAACTGAATTCCATTCTGTAATAAATTGGACTTTGAGCAACAAAATTAATTCAGAATCAACAGTGTTGTTGAGAATATAGTGTTTGAACTTAATTTTTTATTCACACTTATATATTTATTCCTTAGTTTGGCAGTGTGATGAATTCCACAGTGTGGATATAAAGGTCAGAGGACAGCTTGTAGAACTATTTCTCTACTTAGACCATGTATACTATGGGGATTGAATTCAGCTTGCCAGGCTGTACCAAGTGTCTTTACCTGCTAAGCCATTTCAACATTCCAAGTTTTTAATAAAATTGACAATAAAGAGCTTTCTCAGAGTAAGATGGAAGTATTAATATTAATATTTACTCTATTGGGTTAATGAAAGAGTTTAAAGAATGAAACATGGTTGAATCACATTATAATAACAATATTTTAGTATTGTTAATATTGCTGCTATTGCTATTGGAGAAAAATACTAGAAATTAAATATTGGTCAAAGCAAGAATAAAAGCTCACATAGCTAATAATTCCACTTAGATTTAACAAAAACTGAGCATAAAAAACATTTGTTTTCTGGAATAAAGCTATAGCTAAAAACATGTTTTAATGAACAAAAGGGAAAAGTTTGATTCAAAGGTTTATTTTTCCTGTGTTGTCTCTGTTAGGGTTTCATTGCTGTAAAGAGATGCCATGACTATGGCAGTTCTTAAAAACAAACAAACAAAAAAAACCCAAAAGACCAAACCCACTTAAGTGGGGCTGGTTTATAGAAATTTGGTCTATTATCCTTAATGCAGGAACCATGGCAGCCTGCAAGCAGACGTGATACCAGAGATGCCAAGAAATCTACCTCTTGACCCAAAAGCAGCAGAAAATGCCTTTGTGTTTTACACTGGGAATTGCTTGAGAATTTATGACTTCAATGCCCACCTCCACAGGCACATACTTCCTTCAACAAGCCCACACCTACTTTAACAAGGCCACTTCTACTATTAATGTCTCTCCCCACGGACCAAGCATTCAAACACATTCACATTCACACACAAGCATTCAAACATATTGTTCAATTTAACATCACACATCATCCAGCAGGTTGGGGCTTGATTTAATAGTATAACTTGGAAAGTGTTCCAGTAACTTAGTTGTAAAGATGCCAGGGCTATTCCTGTCTCTCCGAAGAGGAAAAAAATGGGATGATCGTAGACATTACAGACCAATATAATTACCTTCAGCTTCTAAGAGGATTGATGGAACAGTAAGCAACTTAAAAACAAAACAAAACAAAACAAAACAAAACAGCATGGCTAACTGACTTTCCTCCCCACTTCCCTTCCCTGCAATGTTGCTTCTATGGAACTTAGTACATTTACAGCTTTTATATCCTTGCTTTTGTATTATTTTAACGCAAGGGTATTTAAAAAAATCATGAAATTGTAGAAACAAAGAAAAGTATAATGCTGCTATTCTGTCTTTCAGATTTTTAATCTAAATGTTCTTTCCAACACTGAGCCTTAAACATCTCTTGCCAGTGGTAGAAAACTACAAAGCTAAAGGATCATATGGGTGTGACTATGAGCTATGCAACCTACCAATTCTAAACTTGTAGTTCTGGAAGTCATTTACCCAACTTTAGAAGTTGAATCTAACTTTCTAGGGAGATTATTCGGATGAAAATAAAATTTACTTACTATTTGATAGTTGTAACTAAAATATAAACATGGAAAAAGAAGACATTCTACCAAAAAGAGGAAGAGGGGAATAGGAACTTTATTATCCATGATCATGTTTAAAATATAACTGAGTGGCACAAATGAGAAGTACTTATCATAGAGTATGAAAGAATTCTGGATGCTGTAGAGAAATCTAGTGGAATGTGACCTCTAGTTCATTACTGGCTTTACTTTCCCAGGTTAACACACTGATCTCTAAGAGGCTGCTTGTTGACAGATGACCCAGCTACACATGAATTGGTCTCCCATGCCCGGAAATGTAGGTTGGAGTCTCATTGCTTCTATCATTCTTGGATGCTGCATGTCTCCAAAACTAACATCACAACTTCTTTGCATGAAACTTTCAGTCTTGGACTGTCAACTGCATATATTGCCCATATACTCAGGAATAGTCCATGCCTTCTTGGCCCAAATAGTGTATAGCCCTGACTTGGGGAGGGCAGTTTATATAGAAAATTATAATGTTATATAGGCTGTCTGATGGAAGCTGTGTACCCATGCATTTCTATCCTCTCAGGGGGAAATGCTTCAAACATGAGGAATAAAATGAGTGTGATATTACAGGTTCTTGAAATGAGTACAAGGCAGCTTTGCTACTGTTTCTTTTTTGCCATACTCCCACCTTGATGATAATAGACTGAACCTCTCAACTTATAAGCCAGCCCTAATTAAATGTTGTCCCTTAGAAGAGCTGTGGTCATGGTGTCTCTTCACAGCAATGAAACACTATTTAAGACAGAAGTTGTAATACAAGAAGTTAGATATTGCTGTGATAGGCCTGACTATGCTTTTGTTTGGACAGATGTGGATCCGCGGATTTTGAAAAGCAGTGGAATACTTTAAGTGGGGCTTAGTCAGCCATCCTACTAAGAATATGGAAGATAGTAGCGCTGAGGGTGATGTGAACTGTGTAAGCCTACTGGCTCAAGAAGTTAAGAGGAGAAGAATTTTATGATGTAGCCTAGAGACTGTTCTTGTAATATTTTGGTGACGAATGTGGCTGCTTTTGCCCTTTCTGAAGAGTGCACCTGAGACTACAGTAAAGAGATTTCAATTAATTGCACTAAGGAAATCTCAGAAAAGCCCAGCACAGACTTTGTATTCTTGCTTATTCTCATGAAGACTTTGTATTCTTGCTTATTCTCATGAAGAATATTTTGATGAAGAGTAGCAAGGGTAAAAAAAAAAAAGTACAAAAATGTATGGTTCAAAGAATGAAAGGGCACTAAAAAGCACACTGGAACAGAATCCTATGTTCAAGGAGATGAATAGATTAAGGAGATCTTGACATTAGATCCTACACTGCTATACTTATTGTTTATGCTTTTGCAGTTGAACCAGTGACTTGGTTATTGTTTTAATTTGAACTTTTAATCTGAAATGAACAACAATCTAGAAATGAAAAGAACATCTTGAGGCTGGAAGACACAGCCTCAAGGCTTTTGATCCAGATTTTGAGGAATAGTGGCCATGAAAATCTTAGTCCTAAGCATGGCAGTACACACCTTTAACCACAGGAGATACAGGCAAGCAGATCTCTAAATTCAAGGCCAGCCTGGTAAAGAGTAAATTCCAAGTAGAGAAAAGCTTAGTAGAGAAAATATTAGAAAATATTCCATTTTCAATAAGTAGCAGAACTCACCATGTTTGGCCACATGATTCTGGCATTAGAATCAAGAGTAGAAGGAGCCTACTGGGAAAACCAATGATGCAGGCTAGCTGGAACTAAGAAATTAGTGGTGATTAAGAAGAAACAAGCATCACTAAGGTGAAATCTTCTGGGAAGTGTTTATGAGAGCACAAAGAAGCTGTGCTCCAGAGATATCCAAGTTTGCACTTTGTGTTTCAGCAGGACTTGTTAATGTGTAAGAATCACCCAAGTGGTAATAGTTTTGAAGACAATAAGGGATCATGGAGAAGAGCTGAGGATTGGAACTGTGAGAGGCTAGGGAGAGTCATTGGTGTAGGAGCAGCCTCAGTTGCAGTTGACAGCCCAAGACTGAAGGTATCATGCAAAGAAGTTGCAGCTTGGCAACATGAAGAGATCCTATTAGAGGCTATTGGTGAGGCCTAGTTGCAGCAGAAAACTCCAAAAATTCGGACATGCCAGTACCACGGGATGACCACCAGGAGCAGCAGCAGCAGTGGAGTGAAGTCAAACAGAGTCTAGAGTACTACAGAGGACAGAGATGGAGAAGTGACCCAAGCCCTTTGGAAGATCCCTGAAGATCATGTGTGAACCCCAGACATTGGAAGAAGAAGTTGTAAAGTAGTCTTGGATAACACAAGATGCTAGAGATGTCAGAACTGTGAGATATCTGTTGAGGAAAGCAGCTAATAGAGTGGAAAGAGCCCCAAGACAAAGAAGTTTGTTGCAGTAAATAAAGATGAAATGAGTGGAGATAGAGTGCTTTGACATGAGATATGGAGATGAAGGGTTTGGAGTTTGCCAAATTGGATTTTTGGCCTTGCTTTGGTCCAATATTTCTTCACTATGACATTTTGGAAAAATAACGTGTATCCTTTGATGTAGGAGGTATGTGATCTGCCATTTTGATTTTAGAAGGAAAAACAATTAAGTGATTGAATAAATGTCAAAAGAGACTTTGAACTTTTAACTTTTAACATTGTTGAAATTGGTATATACTATGGGCCTTTTGAAGTTCAACCTCATGTATTTTGAATTATGATATGACTAGATGTAGCCCTCATATACTCATGTATTTGAACAAACCTACGAAGGCTAGGGAGTGTGGTGGTTTGGATGTGCTTGTCCCAGGAAGTGGCACTATTAGAAGGTGTGGTCTTGTTGGAGTATGTGTGGCTCTTTGTTGGAGGAAGTACGTCATTATAGGGGTGGACTTCCAAACTAGAGGTAGACCTCTCAGCTCCTCCAGCACCATGCCTGCTTAGATGCTGCCATGCTCCTGCCTGGATGATAATGGACTGAACCTCTGAACCTGTAAGCCAGCCCCAAGTAAATATTGTCCCTTATAATAGTTGCTGTGGTCATGGTGTGTCTTCAGAGCAATGAAAGCCTAAGACAACATCTCTTCTCTATTACTTCCTTTTCATCTCCCTGTGAGTCTGATTAAGTCGAGCCAAGAATGGGCAAGCCAGAGCTCAAATGCTAGGCTGCTTTACAATTTTCTCTACAAAAACATGTCTCTCTTTTTTAACTAAACATCACTCAAAATCTCATTATAAAGAGAATGTGTACACATTATCAACCAGAAGGTATCTAGCCCATACGATGACATTTTTGTTAAAACCATCATGATGCCCTAAAGAACAGTCTAGTCTTCCACACACATTTCAGAGTTGTCTCTGCTTATCGCATGTGTCTTAAGCCCATACCTCCAGACAGTTTCCAAATTCATGTCATTCTACTCCTCACATCCACATAATTACATTTAATTAGAACAACAATCCTAAACCAAGGGCTAGTCACACCTTGGCATCATTTGGAGATTAGACACAAAAAGCATTGTAAAAGGTGAAAGAGTTATTTTGTCTCAGTTTCAGATGTGTTAACCATTGCGATTAGTGGTGCTTTGGGTAAGAGAGCTCGTCATCCGATAATATCTGGGAAACAAGAAAATATAGGTGAAGAAAGTGGATTATGGCAAATTGTCTCTGGTGTATACTTCTTCTAACTAGACCCAGTCCTCTGCGTTTTAGCACCTATTAAAAAAGTCAACATATTCAGAATCTACGAATTCAGCCATTAGTTCATAGTCATTAAGAATTGCTCATAGCTGAAAAAGTAACAAGAGAAACATTCCAGGATGAGCTGAAGTATCTATCCAGACATTTAAAATCCAGCTAACAATAAAAAATTAGCCATTTTTAAATGCTTATCAAGGACATGGCAAACAGAGGTTGTATTATACACTGAACTTATATCCCGCCCCATTTATGTGTAGGAATTCTAACTCACAATACTACCTTGCTCACAATTAATGCTTTTAGTAGCTATTCAACTTTATAACAACAATGATGGAAGCCTCAAAAATGAGATTGATACCTTCATTAGCAGAAGAATAGATAGCAAAGTTTTCTCTCTTTGTTATTAAAGAGGAGGTTATGTGCTTTAAAGCAGAAGAGAGTTTTCAGCAATAACTGAACCTGTGGGTACATTGATCTTGGACATCGCAGCCTTTATGACAGTAAGAAATTAGTACTTGTATTGTAAGAAACTAGTCTACAGAATATGGTAATAGTATCTTGCACTGAGTCCTACAGAATATATTTTGGAGTAGGAGAAATCAGAAGATAAATTGAGGCTAACAATAATTGATCTAATCATCAATTATTAGATATCTAATAATCAATTAGAAGATATAACTCTAAACTGTGACCAAGGGTATGGAAGAGTCAAGGTCTGGCAAGCACTTGATACCTCTTTGAAAAAAAATATATGAATACTGTCATATTGACTTAAACTAGTCTCAAAGATAAATATGTATGTTTTCACTCATTTGTGTTTCTAGACTTTTTTCAAGATCCCTAAATCCATGAATAAACAGTATGTAAGCTAGAAGCTAAGGGAAACAAAGTAGAAGCTAAGGGAAACAAAGAGCACTAATAGGAGATAGAGGTAAGAAAGGGCAGGACAGGGGATATGGAGAGAATTTCCACATATTGTAATATATACTTCAATGAAACCAGTCATATGTAACAGATCTGCATGCACACAATAAAAAGCACAATGGTAATAAAGATATGTTATGATCTTTTAGGAGAAGATTTAGCCTATATTTGAACTCAGTGGAAGTTTGTACATCTTTAGGGGAAGGTAAGTATTTTTATTGTAAGGATTCTAACTAGCACTGCAGGTGACAGTGTATTTGATTAGTGAAGTGGCTTTCTGGGGTGGCCTGGAAGCCTGTCATCATCTGATTTCAGAAACAAGTGTACAGCAAATGAGATGAGGTAAAATTGTCTATGAATAAATACATAATAAGTGAATTAGAACTTGAAATTGTGGAGGACTTATTAATATTTAAATAAGATGTAAAGGTAAATATATAGAAAGCTGTTGATGCTGAGTGATCCTTAAATATGAAGAAAATCAAATTTAGACTATTTTAAGAAAAGTAAGGCAATCTGAAGGGAATGAGAAAGGCAGGATAGATTTTAAGGGTATTTGATGGAAAAAATTATATCTGTTTCTTTGAAAGCAGGTAGCTCTGCATAAATGGTTCATCAAATATTTACATATCTTTAATTCCTCTGTTAGTTTTCTCTCAAATTCTAATTGTTAAACCAAGTTTCCCACAGATTTCATTTCAAATTGTAGGTCTAAACAGTAAACAGTTACAAAATAACTTTTTAATCCCACCTGAATTATCTAATAATAATTGTCTATTAAATATTTATCTAATAATAATTGTCTATTAAATAATTATCTAATAAATAATTTTGTCTATTATATTTACAAGTACAATTGTACTTATACTTTTATTACAAGGATATATGAATAATTTGTTGACTTTAATTTCATCAAAGCTATTAATATATGTTATTACATGAGCAATAAACTTGAATTGCATTAAAGTGTTTCTTTTTAGTACTGTTCTGGGATATATTTCATTGTCATAAGGCAAGAACCCTATACCCTCTGAAAGTCTCTTTTATATTTTACAACATTATTTCCTAAATTTATAATGCCTATTCTAGCTATAACACTAATGTCTTTTTGACCAGAAGTTAGTTGCTTTTTCTCTCTCTCTCTCCCTCTTCATTTCCTTCTGTGTGTGTGTGTGTGTGTGTGTGTGTGATAACTACAATGAATTTTATTCTGAAAATATAAGATCATTTTAATCAAGCAACATGGTTGCTCTAGCAAAAGATCACATTACATCCATAGAACTTCTAGATCTGTGTCATCATGCTGGAATGACACATTTTTAATATCTTTGGCTGGAATACAGACACATCCTTAGTACACACCTTTAATCCTAAACAATGAAGGTAAGGTTAGTTTGTAGAAGGAAATACAGGGACAAAGAGTACAGTAGAGACTGAAGGAAAGGCCATACAGAGTCTTCCCTACCTAGGGATCCATTCCATATGCTGCCACCAAATCCAGGCACTATTGCTGATGCCAAGAAGTGCTTGCTGACAGAAGCCTGATGTAGCTGTCTCCTGAAAGGCTCTGCCAAAGCCTGACCGATACAGATGCAGATGCAGATGCTCACAGTCAACTGTTGGGTCCCTCCTTTCTGCCTCAACTCCAAGACTCCAGAGCCTACAACCAGAGACTGTCAGCTCATGCCTGCTGTGCCCAAAACAAAGGCCCACTGCTCTGAGTTTCACCTTGGAGAATTCATTTGTATGCTTGCTGGGGACATTGTTGGGTGTGGACAGACTGACCGCCTGGGGACATCTGCTGTTGGCCTCCTCCCCAACGGCCTCCATGCCTCCTGCCTCTCCCTGGAGCCGAGATCGGGACATCCTGAGCCTCTGCACTCAAAAGCTGGCACACCTGACTTTCCTCTGCCTCTTTCCTGACTCCTCCTGAATTGTTTATGTTATGCAAATGTCACTGTAACCTAGAGATCCTATTTCGCTTTCTTATAAATACTGAACCCCAAAAAGGAAAGTTAGAAGCCTTGATTGGGATGCAACTTGGCGTCGTCGTGTTCTTTTGTTCTCGAACTCTGTGTTTCAGGTTTTTCCTCCCTTCGAGAGAGAACCCGAGACAGTTTCAGCCAACCATCAGACTGAGTACAGGGACCTTAATGGAGGAGTGAGGGGAAGGACTGAAGAAACAGAAGGGGTTTACAACCCCATAGGAAGAACAACAATATCAACCAATGAGACCCCCCAGAGCCCCCAAGGACTAAACCACCAACCAAAAAAATACACATGGAAGGACCCATGGTTCCCACTGCATTTGTAGCAGAGGATGGCCTTATCTGGCATCAATGGGAGGGGAGGCCATTGGTCTTGTGAAAGCTTGATGCCCCAGAGTAGGGGAATGTGAAGGCAGTGAGGGGGGAGTGGGTGGGTGTGGGAGTACCCAAATAAAAGCAGGTAGGGGGAATGGGATGGGGGTTGCAGAGGGGAAACTGGGAAGGGGGATAACATTTGAAATGTAAATAAATGAAATAATCAATAAAAAATAAAAAGAAGAAAATCATGTCTAATTGATTTACAGACAAAGTGTTAAACCAGAGAAAGATTTGACAGAATGAATCAGAGAGAGGATACAACTAACTCATGAGAACAGGAGAGAGAGAGAGAGAGAGAGAGAGAGAGAGAGAGAGAGAGAGAGAGAGAGAGAGAGAGAGAGAGAGAGAGAAGGCAGTTTTATAAGACAGTTTTAATGAGTCAGGGTGCAGGTGAAGACAGAATGAGGCAGAGAATGAGCTAAAAGATTAGAATGGATTGGTAGAGATGGGGTACAAGCAGAGCAGTACAGTCAGAAGCCAAGAGGAGCTAGTTTGAATTAGTCATATTAGAGAGGAGTCTGGGAAATATT
>JADRCC010577411.1:0-18715 GCA_019843855.1 Hylomyscus alleni
TCTATCCATGATTTCAAAGAAAATGGAGGTTTTTAAACCTTTTTTTTAAACTAATATAATTGTGTTTTAATGAGGGTTGTCTACAGCAGGAAATACTGTATTTAAGATAAACACATTTAGGGCCAGTGAGGTGGCTCAGCAGGTCAAAGTGCTTATTATACAAGACTGAATATTTCAGTTCAATACATAGAACCCACAATGAAAGCACAAAACTGTCTCCCATGAATTGTCCTCTGATTTCTACACACATGCAGTGGCTCATGTTTGACACCCATGTGTGTGCACAGATATCTATCCTCAATAATGCATATTTTTATTATAGCATAATTACATTATTTCTATTTTCTCTGTTCTCCTTCTTACTCCTCCAATGTGCCTCTTGCCCTTTCTTTCCTCTATCTCAAATTAATGCATAGGCTCTTTCTTCTTTATTATGAAGTGTGTGTACATGTATATTCCTAAATATATACATGCAATCTATTCAGTCCATATAATGTTAACTATATGCAGTTTTTTATTTAAAACTCGTACATATGTCCTGGTTTGAAGACTTCTTGAGTGGATATCATTCCCATTTAAGAGTTTTATCTAAGCATCAGACTTAGATAAAACTTGAGAGAAGAAATTCCCAAGAACTATTTGCATAATACCCCCATCTCCTACAGTAAAACCTGAACCATAAAATGACTGTAATTTTGACAAACTCACTCTAAACAGATCATTGTTACTGCATCTTTGTAGGGTTAGAAGTAGAAAGAGAAAAAGAAAGAGAAGAGGAAGAAGAGACAAGATGAAGAGAAGATGATGATGGTAATGATGATACAATCTTCATTCCCTTGTATATGTTAAATCCATCATAGCACCAGATATAGCAACACAACATTCTGATTGGCTAATGATCACAGAAAGTCTGTAGGGCTTAATGTAACAGCTACAGAAACATTGAACAGTTACTAGGAAACTGAGGCATTCTTTCTGCCATTTTGAGTATTCAGCAAGGTAAGTGAGATTTATCTGTAACACAGGGCAACGCTGGATGAGCACTGTGTACCTGAATAAATAGTGCCAAGGATTAAGTAGTTCTTTTGACAGAACAACTTCTAACCATGTATATGAAAGCTCATTTCTACATTGAAACAAACAAGCAAACAAAAACTCTCAAGTCTCTGTATTTTGAGCATCACAACTGTGAGGACACAGTAGGGGAGAAGAACTGAGCATATCAATCAAGCAGTGGGAACTTTCTGAACAAATGTACCAATTACACAAGAAGATAATGCTTCTATCATTAATTATAAAAGACATAGACAATAATGTACTTGCTACGTTTACAAGGCTAAAATGAAAATTTAACAATATTTATTAGGTTCATATGACAGAATTAATAGCTTCTTCCTCATTAGATTATGAAGACACAATATCCTTATAAATGATGTCACATGTATGTATACACACACACACACACACACACACACACACACACACACACACACACGTCTATCCTTTTCCCTTGTTCTAATGTATATAAAATGTACCTTTATCACAAGTGCTGTAGGTTAAAGCTATACTGAAGAATGGGAGCCATTCAGTGAGTCTAAGAAGAGTGATAATTTTTAAACATACCTCAGTTTTTCCTCAGATTTCCTTCCATCAGGAAGAGTGACAAATATAAGCATAGGGTATTGTTAAAACCCTCTTCTGTTTCTTAGAAAAATACGTACCCCCTAGTCATGTGCAAATTCAAGAACAGAATTCTGATTCTCAGATTTTGTAGATTAAGGATTCTAAGATGCAAAGCATCTGACCTCCCTGAGGTCAAACAGGAGTACTTGAAACCAAGCACCAAGTATAGCATCTGTAATCCAGGAGCTGGAGCAGTGGAGAGGAGGAAATCCTGGATAATTGCTATCCAGCCATCTAGTCAAGTCTGCAAGTCCCAGGTCAAGTAGAAGAGAGATTGAGAAAGCCATTGAACATAGACTTCTGGCCTACACACATATACACACACACAAACACATACATACACACACACCACACTCACATATATGCACACTACATGTATCCTTATATTGTGTTGTCTATTGATGATAGAAAATATGTTGTTTCATTACTTCTTTTCTTTTGGAATTGTATAGAGAACCTTCACCCATAATTTAAGTTTGTGACATCTTATCTTTGATGAAAGCAAAACTCATAATTTGCTTTTGTTTTATTTATTGCTTCTTTTAATGCATTCTTTGTAGTATTCTGTTTCTACCCATAGAGGCTTTGAACTGTATTTAGCTATGTCCTTCAAATCATCTGATATATAAATGTGAGGAACTGACCTTGAAAAGACATATTACTATTGTTTTTGCCCCTGCATTATTTTCACATAAAATATCTAGCACAAAAATCTTTTGGAATTGTCCATTTCTTTTTTTAAGATTTAAATATTTTCAATAATTATATTTTTATTTTTTGAGTTATACTGCAATTATATCATTTCCCCTTCTTTTTCCTCCCACCTCCTTACCCTAATTTGTTTCAATTGTTCAAGTTTTTCTTTTCTTAGTGTTTCAAAGTAATAATACATTTACAAAGTTTGCTAAATACCATCACATAATTTATACAAAAAATTCCGAGCCAGACATGGATTGCACATTCTCTTAATCTCAGCACTCATTGGGCAGAAGTAAGCAGATCTCTGAATGTGTGGTCAGTGGCGTCTACATGTGATGTTCCAGGACAGCCAGGACTACAGAGTTCAACCCTGTCTGCCACCCACCCCCCAAGAAACATCAAAAATATCTGCATAACCTAACTTTTCAGAATGCACCAGAATTCACTGTATTGATTATCTCATTTTTTTCATTATTTTTGAGATTGTGTCCATTTCTTATACATAAATTTTGTCCTTCTTTTTATCTTTGTGCCATTACAATTACATTGTGCAATTATACTGTCATTAACACTTTGGTCCACAAATCATGCTGCCCCACTACTATCCTTACAGATTTTTTTTTAATTTTAGCAAATTTAAGGGCTAATCTTTAATCAACAATGTGAGTGATGATTTCATCTTTCTCCTGCATTTCTCATTACATTTTACCTTTCTTATAATCCCTGTTTGGATTGGTACATTACTAGCACACTTCCATTTTGTCTTAAAATTTAACAATAGAATTGAAGAAACATTATTTGTCATTTTTTTGCGTGTGTTTTACAAAGTTCCTAAATTGTAATTCTTTCTTTTTCCTCTGACATTGTGACAAGGATTTTCCTTGTCTCAAAAAATAAATATGGTATAATTTCCCAAGTATTTTAACACTTTAGAGAAGCCAAACAATTTCATTCTCTTTTCAAAGACCATTTGTGCAAAGATGGCAGACTACTATAGATTGAATAGCTTTGCAATAAAATAAAAATCCAATGTCAGAATAAAGAAATAGACTTGCAACATGTGGAGATCAAGCTATCTCCATGCTTATTTATATGAATGGGACTAATAATATGGCTGTGAATTTTTTTATTATTTCTTCCAGAGAAATAGCGCAGGTTTTCCATATGACCATATTGTACATTCATAAACCTACCTTGTTCAACTTTATGAAGGCTTTTCATTGAAATGTACATATTTAATTTGCTTCTAAGTTTTGGCAGCATCTTCTGTGAATACACAAAACAGACTTATACTAATATGCCTACACTATTATGCCTAAGGCCAAACTGACCTCAAAGGATACCCTGATATAGCCTGAATTTGCATGATAGCTTCTCATAGTTTTAATCTACATTCCTATAAAGTTATAAATATCTTAAAGATTTGCTGTGTCTTTACAACATGGCTGGGATGCAGAGATCTTTAGATTATCACAAAATGTCACAATATCTGAAAATCAAAACACCATATAAACAGGGAGATCATTTCTTTGATTTGTTTGTTGTGGTCAAAATAAATGTAAAAACACATGTCACTTTTCAAACATTATATGAAAAATACTGTTTCCATCTCAGTATGAAATTTGGTTCATATAAATCATGAAGAATATACAATTTAACTATCATCTGCAGTGATTATGTAGTGGCCACAGAACAATATAACAGGGTTTTCATCCAAGAGAGTTTAGTTAGGAACATAGTGGAGCATGTGTCCTTATTACACATTGGAGCATTTACTGGGTATATGCTCAGGAGTGGTATTGCTGGGTCCTCAGGTAGTACTATGTCCAATTTTTTGAGGAAGTATCAAATTGATTTCCAGAGTGGATATACCAGCTTGCAATCCCACTAGCAATTAAGGAGTGTTACTCTTTCTCCACAACCTTGCCAGCATCTACTGTTACATGTATTTTTCATCTTAGCCATTCTGACTGGTATGAGGTGGAATCTCAGGGACGTTTTGATTTGTATTTCCCTTATGACTAAGGATGTTGAACATTTCTTTAGGTGCTTCACAGCCATTTGATATTCCTCAATTGATAATTCTTTGTTTAGCTCTGTACCCCATTTTTAATAGGCTTATTTGGTTCTCTGGAGTCTAACTTCTTGAGTTCTTTTTACATATTGGATATTAGCCCTCTATCGGATGTGGGGTTGGTAAAGATCTGTTGTTTGCCATTTTGACCTATTAACAGTATCTTTTGCCTTATAGAAGCTTTGGAATTTTTTGAGGTCCCATTTGTCAAATATTGACCTTAGAGCATAAGCTATTGGTGTTCTGTTCAGGAAATTTACCTCTGTGCCCATGTTCTTGTGGCTCTTCCCCACTTTCTTGTTTATTAGGTTCAGTGTACCTGGTTTTATCTGGAGGTCCTTGATCCACTTGGATTGACCTTTGTACAGGAGATAAGAATGGATCAATTTGCATTCTTCTACATGCTAACTGCCAGTTGAGCCAGCACCATTTATTGAAAATGCTGTCTTTTTTTTCCACTGGATGGTTTTAGCTACTTTTTCAAAGATCAAGTGACCATAGATATCTAGGTTCATTTTTGGGTCTTCAATTCTATTCCATTGATCTACCTATCTGCCACTGTACCAAGATCTTTCAATATTTATCACAAATGGTCTGTAGTACAGCTTGAGGTCAGGGATGGTGATTTCAACAGAAGTTCTTTTATTGTTGAGAATAGTTTTCACTGTGCTAGTTTTTTTGTTGTTATTTCAGATGAATTTGCAAATTTTTCTTTCCAACTCTGTGAAAAATTGAGTTGCACCACTATGTTCATAGCAGCCTTATTTATAATAGCCAGAAGCTGGAAAGAACCCAGATGTCCCTCAACAGAGGAATAGACACAGAAAATGTGGTACATTTATATAATAAAATACTACTCAGCTATTAAAAACAATGATTTATGAAATTCTTAGGGAAATGGATAGATCTGGAGAATATCATCCTGAGTGAGGTAACCAAATCACAAAAGAACACACATGGTATGCACTAACTGATTATTAGCCCAGAAGCTTAGAATACCCAAAGTACAATCCACAAACCACAAGAAACTCAAGAAGAAGGAAGACCAAAGTGTGGATAATTCAGTCTTTCTTAGAAGGGAGACCAAAATACACAGGGAAGGAGTTACAGAGACAAAGTGTGGAGCAGAGAATTAAGGAGTGACCATCCAGAGATCTATCCCATATACAGTCACCAAATCCAGACACTATTGTGGATGTCAACAAGTGCTTGCTGACAGAGGCCTGTTATGACTGTCTCCTGAGAGGCTCTGACAGTACACAGTGGCACAGTGGCACAGGCCTCAGAAATGGCAGGGCACCTGTCACAAGATCCTTTCTACCTCCATCTTCACCTAGGAAGAGGTAATGCAGGTCCACAGCCCTCTCTGCCCCTTCCCTGCAAGTGGAGAGCTGGTCTCCTGGGTTTGTTCTGAGCCCAGGACTCAGGAGGGATGACTGATCCACAGCTCACCGCACACAAGTCTTACATGAGGAAATCTGATATCCCAGAAGTGCTGAGACAGGCTTGCAAACCCACAGGAGGAACAAGCTACAGCCAGAGACAGCAAGAATATCTAACACTAGAGATCAACAGATGGCGAAAGGCAAACACAAGAATCTTACCAAAAGAAACCAAGACTACTGTCGCGGCCCTCTCGACCAGCAAGAAAGGATACGACCACGGGTCTTCCTTAAGCAGTTTATTCAGGACCTTTTATGCATGCTTACTTCTTCTATACTTCTTCTAGCTAGCTTCTTGATGTTACAAGCTTATTCTGGCTAGCCCCTTGATGTTACATGCTAGCTCTCCTTCTCTGGTGGTTCTCTCTGGTGGTTCTCTGGTGGTGGTCCTGGGATATGCCCACGGACCTAAATACCTTGTGCCCGCCAAGCCCTGCAGGCCACGTGGGAACAGCAGATAGGTCACACAATGTGGAAGCAGCCAGAGACAGCAAGTGTAGCCAATTCAGGACTTATCTCAATAGAGCACTCACTTTCGGGATAGTGGAAGGCGGGAACCAGCACCATCTCAAGGTGTGGTACACTGCAGCTCTTTACAGACTACTTGATTTCATCAGAACCTAGTACTCCAAATAGCAAGTGCTGGATATCCCAAAACACCAGAAAAGCAAGATTTGGATCTAAAATCATATCTCACTATGGTGATAGAGGAATTTAAGAAGAGCATGAATAACTCCCTTAGAGAAATACAAGAGAACACAGGAAAACAGGTTCAAGCCCTAAAGAAGAAACAAAAAAAATCCCGTAAAGAATTACAGGAGAATACAAGTAAAGAAGTAGAAGTCCTTAAAGAGGAAACACAAAAATTCCTTAAAGAATTATAGAAAAACCCAACCAAACACATGAAAGAACTGAACAAAACCATCCAGGAACTAAAAATGGAAGTAGAAACAGTTAAGAAATCACAAAGAGAGACAACTCTGGAAATAGAAATCCTAGTAAAGAAGTCAGGAACCATAGATGCAAGCACCACCAACAGAATACAAGAGACAGAAGAGATACCATAAGAGGCACAAAAGATACCATAGAAAACATTGACAAAACAGTCAAAGAAAACAAAAAATGCAAAAAGTTCCTAAGCAAAAACATCCAGGAAATCCAGGACACAATTAGAAGACTAAACCTAAGGATAATAGGTATAGAAGAGAGTGAAGACCTCCAACTTACAGGGCCAGTAAATATCTTCAACAAAATTATAGAAGAAAACTTGCCTAACCTAAAGAAACAGATCCCATGAACATACAAGAAGCCTACAGAACTCCAAATAGACTGGACTAGAAAAGAAATTCCTCCTGCCACATAATAGTCAAAACACCAACACAAAAAACAAAGAAAGAATATTAAAAACAGTGATGGAAAAATGTCAAGTAACATATAAAAGCAGTCCTATCAGAATTATACTAGACTTCTTGCCAGAGACTATGAAAGCCAGAAGATCCTGGGTTGAAGTCATACAGACCTTAAGAGAACACAAATGCCGCCCAGGCTACTATACAGCAAATCTCTCAATTACTATAGATGGAGAAATACCCTTCACAATAGTTACAAATAACATAAAATACCTTGGTGTAACTCTAACTAAATAAGTAAAAGATCTGTTTGACAAGAACTTCAAGTCTCTGAAGAAGGAAATTGAAGATGATCTCAGAAGATGGAAAGATATTCCATGCTCATGTATTGAGTGGATTAATATAGTAAAAATGGCCATCTTGCCAAAGGCAATCTACAGATTCAATGCTATCCACATCAAAATTCCAACTCAATTATTCACAGACGTAGAAAGAGCAATTTGCAAATTCATCTGGAATAACAAAAAACCCAGGATAGTCAAAACTATTCTCAACAATAAAGGAACCTCTGGTGGAATCACCACCCCACACCTTAAGCTGTACTACAAAGCAAATGTGATAAAAACTGCATGGTATTTGTACAGTGACAGGTAGGTAGATCAATGGAATGGAATTGAAGACCCAGAAATAAACCAACAACCTTTGACTACTTGATCTTTGATAAAGCAGCTCTAACCATCCAGTAGATAAAAGAAAGTATTTTCAACAAATGGTGATTGCTCAACTGGCAGTTAGCATGTAGAAGAAGGCAAATTGATCCATTCTTATCTCCTTGTACATAGCTCAAGTCTAAGTGGATCAAGGACCTCCACATCAAACCAGATACACTAAAACTAATAAAAAAGAAAGTGAGGGAGAGCCTCAGGCACATAAGCAAAGGGGAAAGTTTCCTGAACAAAATAACAATAGCTTATGCTCTAAGATCAAAAATGGACAAATGGGTCTTCATAAAATTGCAAAGCTTCTGTAAGGCAAAAGACACCATCAATATGACATAACGGCATCAAAAGAATTGGGAAAAGATCTTTACCAATCCTATATCTGATAGAGGACTAATATCCAATAAATACAAAGAACTTTAGAAGTTAAATTCCATAGAAACAAATAACCCTATTAAAAAATGGGGTACAGAGCTAAAGTATGAATTCTCAACTGACAAATACCGAACTGCTAAGAAGCACCTAAAGAAATGTTCAACATCCTCAGTCATCAGGGAAATGCATATAAAAACAACCTTGAAATTCCACCTCACACCTGTGAGAATGGCTAGGATAAAAACCTCAGGTGACAGCAGATGCTGGAGAGATTGTGGAGAAAGAGGAACACTCCTTCATTGCCAGTGGAATTGAAAGCTGGTACAACCACTCTGTAAATCAGTTTGGTGGTTCCTCCCGAAATTGGACATAGTACATCCAAAGGATGTATCACTCCTGGGCATATACCCAGAAAATACTCCATCATGTAATAAGGACACATGATCCACTATGTTCAGAGCAACTTTATTTATAATAGCCAGAACTGGAAACAACCCAGATGTCCCTCAACAGAGGAATGGATACAGAAATTGTGGTACATCTACACAATGGAGTACTACTCAGCTTTTACAAACAATGAATTTATGAAATTCTTGGGGAAATGGGTAGATCTGGAGAATATCATCCTGAGTCGGGTAACCCAATCACAAAAGAACACACAAGGTATGCATTCTCTGATAAGTGGATATTAGCCCAGAAGATTGGAATACACAAAGTACAATTCACAAACCACAAGAAACTCAAGAAGAAGGAACACCAAAGTGTGGATACTTCATTCCTTCTTAAAAGAGGAAACAAGATACAACATACAAGATGGAAGGATTCATACAGAATAACTATGGAGCAGAAACTGAAGGAAGGACAATCCAGAGACTGCTCTACCTAGGAATCCTTCCTATATTCAGTCATCAAACCCAGACACTATTGTGGATGACACCAAGTGTTTGCTGACAGGAGCCTGATATAGCCTGCTTCTGAGAGGCTCTGACAGTACCCGACTAATACAGAAGTAGATACTTACAGCCATCCATTGGACAGAATACAGGGTCCCCAATGAAGGACCTAAAGAAAAGAACCAAGGAGCTGAAGGGTTTGCAGCCTCTTAGGATGAACAACAATATGAGTACCCTCCGAGTACCTTCGGAGCTCCCAGGGACTAAAACTACAACCAAAGAGTACACATCGGGGGACTCAGGGCTCCAGCAGCATGTGTATAGCAGAGGATGGCCAAGTTGATCATCAATGGTAGGAGAGAACATTCACCTTGGCCCTGTGAATGTTCTATGCCCCAGTGTAGGGGAATGCCAGGGCCAGTAAGAAGGAGTGGGTGGAATGGTGAGTAGGGGGAGGTAACAGGGAACAGGGGATTGTTTTTGTTTTTGTTTATTTTATTTATGTTTTAATTTTTATTTTTTTTGGAGGGGAACTATGGAGCAGTAAGCAGTTCTGGCAGCCGGAGTCCAGTAGAGCAGAGCCACCTTGGAACCCCGGAGAACCACTGAGCAATATAAATTTGCTTATAAGGGATTGTAGGTGTTTGGCGATTGCTTCCGAGACCAATGACTCAGTTTTCATCCCAGACTCCTCACAGCTGCCCCTGCAGGAGAGAAGTGCTCTATCAGGCAGACACTGCCTCAAACTCCCGGCATTCTAGCTGGGCCTTACACACAGTCATCTGACCACAAGCCAGGCATGCCACGCCCCATACAATAAAAGGGGTGGTTTGCCTCCTCCTCACTCTCTTACTCTTACCCTCCTCTCTTCCTCTCCTACTCTTCTCTGTAACCCTTACTTCCTCACTCTCTTGTTCTCTTGTTTTCTTTCTCCCTCCTCACTCTTACTCTTCACTCTTACTTCCTCTTACCCTCTTCCTCTCTCTCTCCTCTCTCTCTGCTCTTTGTTCTCTTCTCTGCCTTTCTCCCTCTCCTTCTTTTTTTCTCTCTCTCTCCCTCCTCTCCTTTCTTTCTCTCTACACAACCAGCATATTTCTCCTTCCTACAATAAAATAACTCATTCATACATTGCCTTCTTTTTAATTAAGGCACCGTGCAGCAAACAGGCCAGCCCCAGGGAGAGAGAGAGAGACCTGGGACTCAGCAGCAGGCCCCTTGCCTTCAAAGGAAGAGAGAGAGGGATCCTCAGGCTGGGGCTGCAGCCCAGGCCCCCTGCTTTTGGAACGACATGGAACCTGGGAAAGGAGATATTGTAAATAAAGAAAACATCTAATTTTAAAAAATCTAATTAAAAAAAGTGACAAATGGTACAAAATATGTACCATGTAACTTTATTAGACAAGAATTTAAAGGAAGCTTCTAAGTTTGGTCTGAAAATCTACTTATATGCCTATGCCACTATACACATTTATTTCAAGAACCCAAAACAAAATGCCTTTGGGAGGCATTCACCCTCTTCCTATTATCTTTCTTTTTCTAAGATGAGGCAATAGATTGATAAAGCCATCAGGATTTTTAAATCTTCCTGATAAGTATACACACTGAATATAGCATAATTGAAGGTGAAAGTCTGGAAGGTCTTGTTGATAACAGTGATGTCATAGTGATGGAATGACCCACATGCTGAGTTCTTCTCTGCTCCTTTCTCTCTCCATTGGAGGTGCTCTTCTTCTCCACAAACCTAGATAGAAGCTCATGCTTCAGGACAAGTTATTATCATTATTTTTATTTTGACTAGTGCAAGGATGCTATGTGGAAGATATCAATCTCACTTGTGACATCTCATTCATAAAGTTCAGTTTCATAAGGATGGAAAATGGGATGACTGCCTCACTGACTCTGACTGCTAAAGGCCCATCAAGGGCTTAAATGAAAGGAGCTATGTTATCAAGACTGCTAACGTGTCCAACAGTAACTGTGCTGGTGGGTTATATCAGAAACTCTAACTAAGAATATAGAAGAATCACATTTAAATTGGCAGCAGAAACATTTTTAGATTTTATTGTGAAGTGTTCTCTTTCTGGCACTGTAAATACCATGTCTCTTGTGTCATTTAGAGTAGCTGTATTATTGAATTTATCAGACATCCAGAGATGGTCTTCTGCAAAGTGAGAGCCACAGCACATGATTTCCTGTTGACAAAAGGTACTTGTAGGAGGATATAATATCCTCTGTCCCATCAGTGTTCTACATACTCTACTATCACATTATAGATAACTGGTGCTGATTAAACAGAATAAAGGTTTTCAAGATACACAATATATTTCCTACCTTATTCCTGAAAATTCAAAGCACTAAAATGCTACAAAAATTTCACACATAATTCTCTGTGCACACACACATTTTATATACTACTATTAAGACTTATAGAATGATGTCAAACACTTTTATCAATATGCATTATTTAGTGAGGTCAAGCAATGTTATGGATGAGGCAATATTTTATCAACTTTAATAATAAGGATGCAAGACTGTAGAAACGATTCAGGTGTATAATACATACTTATTTTTCAAAAGGTTCTGTGTTTATTATCTGTAAACAGGTAAACAAATAAACTAAAAAAGAAAAAAAATAGTATGTGAATGATTATTGTGCCTGTTCTCAGGCTCTTTTCCTTCTGTTGGGTTGCCTGGTGCAAACTTATGTAATATATTTTGTTTTATCTTACTATATTTTTGAAAAATAGCTACCACTGATTATTACAAAAATGATATCTATCTACTGTTTGGTAAATCATATTATGATCTTGGATTTGAAAATATAGGAAATAACATATTTATAGATAGTTATAATCATATTAATCCTTCATTATTTCATGAAATTCAATGTCATTTAGTTCTATGAAAACATTTTTGCTTATTCAGTAACTAAGCAAAAAAAAGGTGGCAAAATGGCATTTAAATAGAGTCACGAAGATGGTGACCATGAGTTTAAAGCCATCTGTTGGAGTCAGAAGACTCAGAAATGGGTACTTCTATAAGATAACGATATCTCTGTCCCAGAATATATCAATGAGTATTAGTTTAGTAAAGAAGTGTGTCCTATGAGCCATCACACATTCATTTAAGTAAGAAATTATAAAAAAATGCCTTCAATATTTCAAAAGTTATTATTTTAACCCATAGATACAGAATCATAGTCTCTAAATTCATTTATCCTGTGCTTGACAATTTCATAAGGAATCATTGTAGAAGAGTGCTGGTTTTCAGAGTTCTGAAAAACACTTCTGAGCATTTTAACATGCTTTACTGGCAAAAGTTCCTGTAAAAACACATTATATTTTGCCAAATTCAGAAACATTAAAGAATGCTGAAATATACTTGTCATCCTTTTGCAATACCTTTATGACTACATTGGAGTTTCTTAATTTAAGAATGTTAATCATGGAAAAGAAAGTTTGAAAAATATGATAAACTATTTTCATTGCCTTTTACTTTTTAAATTTTTTATTAGATGTTTTCTTTATTTATATGTCATAAAATGTCTCCTTTCATGTGACCCTCCTTCCGCTGAGGACTAATTCTTCAGACCCTGCCTTGCCTTGCCACACCTCTCTCCATGTTTGAGTTATGAAGGAAGTCCCGCCTCAAGAGACTGAAGAAAAAGTTGCTGATTGGGCCAGGTTGCTGATGAACTTGGGGGAGGGGTTTTGCCTTACCTGTTTTTGCTTGTAAAAAAGAGAATTGAATGAAAGATGGCTGACTGAAAAACATCCATGTTTGGCTAATTTTTTATAACCTTCCACATGGTTCAGGTAACACAAAATGGCTTTTCAGGTCCCTGACTCCATTCCAGAAAACCCGTTTGTATTTGTGGCTGATGGACGGCTACAGATGGCACCTAATGTGGGGCTGGATTGGAGAGGAAATGGACTGCTGCTATCTAAACAGAGGTCTATTAAAATATAAAAATAAGATGGCAGGTTCGCTGGGGTAAAAGACCTCCCAGAAAGAGGTATAGCGCAAGAGAGGCAGGTCATAAGCCACTGGCTTCAGGCTGCACTGAAGTTCACTGCTTTATTCTCCCTGTGGCTATTTCAGGAGAATTTCCTGGTTATTAATCTATGTCGTATGTTACATGTAAGTTCATGTGTTTGTCTTGATGAGTGAATGATAGTCTTGCATCTTTGCCTTAAGGGGGGTTACTCGTGGCCAAAATTCCGGCAGAGGTCCCGCCTGCTCACAGCAGAGCATGTGGAACACTCAGCTTACCACCCTGACCAACCTTGATAGATAAGTGGTCTGCATTGGTCTGCTAGATGTGCTAGATCTCCCGAGAGATCCCAAGCCCCGCTAGGAGATGGAGCTCGAGGGTGGTCGCTGGCAGGCAGATGCCGGGCGGCAGAGGGGGCATTTGATGGCCTTATCTGGGGTGCCTGCAGTCAGACGGGATGGGCCAAGGTGGCGATGTGTGGCTGAGCTTCCTCTTGTTCTGTGCCCACGGCAGACAGTGGACAAGCTCGGAGTCGTGCAGCAACTCTGCTGGTTGATCCTGGCCAGTTACACTGCCTACCCAGGCAAAAAGCTACAGAAGTTGAGAAAGGGCCCTGCTTTGTCTTCCTCTTCTGGGAGAACTCATCCCGGCCCAAGGGCCATGCAACCTAGGACAGAAAGGGAGACCCGAGGCAGAAAAAGAGTGGTTGGCGATAGGATGAGAGCGGCTGCCTATGTGTCTCATTCTCCACCCCAGCTGGCACAGTCTTGCTGCGGCCAGAGCAGCAGCCCTGGCCTTGGGACTCCGCGGGACGGGGCAGGGTGGGGCGGGCGCAGCAAAGGAACAGAGGCCAGCCAGCATGGCCCAGTGGTTACCCGAGCTAAACACTGGCCTGAACTGGAGCACAGGCGTGCGTGCATCTCGTCTGTCCTGCGCGACCTTGTGGAGCGCAGGTGGGGGGGGGGCAGCTCGACCAGGTGTAGTAGCAGTGCGGTGCCCCACAGGAATGGCGAACACTGCCAGCAGTCTCCCGCCATGATCGTGTGCCTGCGCATCCCCGCAGTGCCATTATTTACCTAAGATTTCACAACCACTAAGCACCGTCTAGTGGTCATGAAAATAAATTACAAGCCAGTGATTCTCACAGGCCTTGGTGCAAATTTAATGACAGGCTGTGGCCAGACACAAGCATGAGATTTCTTCATATTCTCAAAACGTGTTAAATGGACACATTACACTAGGTTTAAAAACAGAATGAGAGAAAGTTGTATCCCTATACACATTATTTAAATCTTACTTTTGAATTTTAAATTTTATGCCAGTGATGGCACCCCACAAGTAGAAATAATTGTGTCCAGATGTTTTAATAACCTCAAGAAGGTGATATATTTATGTTTTTTCCACACATTACAAGATATCCTGATAGAGAGTTCCATGGAGCTGGAACTTTGCTCTTTCTGGAAGCAGGTAAAAATGGTTAACTAAAAACTCGTCAGGTGGTGGGTGCACACGCCTTTAATCCCAGTGCTTGAGGGGCAGAGACAAGCAAATTTCTAAATTAAACAAATAACATGAGAAATAGAGAATTCGAAATGAAAAAATAAAGCAAAAGCTAATCTAAGTTGCCCGACTAAAAGGCTGTAAGGGGTCAGAAGCTTGAGTTCTAAATTCTTTTATTATTCTAAATTTATGACTTCATTTAGATTCAAACTATTCCTAAAGGTATAAATTTGTTCTATATAAGTTATTAGACATTGTTAACATTGTTACATTGATAACTAAAGGCTAGTTTTAAGCAAGTAACTAATAACACGTGCCATTAAATGTCATGATTTTACTTTCCAGAGACAAGGCATGCTCTGAAAAGATCCTACAATAACCCAGGCTTGCTACTACAGTTCAAAAGCAGTGAAACACTTAAAATTACTTTGTATAGTAAATGTAATGTTTTTAATATTGACTCTAAAGAATATATTTGCTTATAATTGGGTTTTACCTTCTAAGGATTATGGTTATAACTTAATATTACTTAAAAAATTAAGATGAGGGTGGTAAAAGTTAAAAAGTATCTGTGGCCAGTATAGGCCTGCTGCCATCTTTAAATACAGAATTAGATAAGAGTGGTAAAGACGAGATTTTAATTTGGAAAGGAGATATATGTGAAAAGTTATTTAGTGTCAAACATGTTCTTGATAAACTGTTTCAAAAGATTTGTGCCCTGAAAACTGTTCAAAGACACTCAAGAGGAGTTTCTTTTCCTTATAAGCAATGCTTTTACAGCATCAAGGTTATAAAATTGTTTTAAACTTGAAAAAATAAAAAATAAACAACATTATTACAGATCTATCCAGGTGTGGCTCAGAGTAATTTTAACTTGAGGCTTATAAAAAAAAATCAATGAAGTCATGGAACTTATAGAAATATTGCAATCTGGCTTGCCTATTTCATATAGAGTTATTAAATATTTAAAGTTGTTTTTCCCTCTACATCCTAGTAATTTTAAAGATGTTATTTCTAATGTATCTGTAATCATTAAAAAATGTTGCCTTTGAAAATGGCCAAAAGACTTACATATAATTTCTTTATCTCTGTTCAGTACTAGAAGCTAAAGCTTTGAATTTGAATTTCAAAGCTTTGAATTTGAATTTACTATTTCTTTGAATAGTAAGTTGACTATTAAAGCTGCAGATACATCAAAAAGAAAAAGATAAGTTACTTATTTCAAGTTACTTTTGGCTAAGACTTCATCTTAAGCTCACCACAAGACTCAATCCTTTGATGGAAATCAACTGGTGAGACGAATAACCTTGCTAATATCAAAAAAGGTTTATTGCTTGTTGTCAATAGTGATCAATTACAATCATGTTTAGTTTTTCACCCACAGCAATTCTTTGGCAAAAGAGAGCATTAATATGAATGCAGCTTCTCTCATATTCTAAGTAAAGTTTAACATCCTATTACAGAGCTATTGTATATTAATAAAAAATTATGATAAATTCATTCTAAGAACAATTAAATTGGTTATTTCAAAATATTAATTGATATTTGGTCTTTTACTTAGTAAAGATTTTTAGACAAAAAATTGATGTTTCTCAAAAGTAAACAAATTGTTTTAATTCATTTATATAAGTCACATGTCTTATTCTCATGATTTTTCTCCTTATGTCAGCACAAATAATCAAATTGTGTGCTGTAGTCTCTTTTTATTAAAGTACTAAAAATTAAGCCTTAATTTGTATATTGATATATGGGTACACATATGTATCAAGGCTTGCATATTACTTATGATATCTAGACATTTTAAAATATAATTCTTATTTCAATTTAAGAGTAAAATACACATGTGACTAATAATTCCTTCTCAAGCTTTTCAGTTACTATTGCCTTGACATGAATAACAACAAAATATCAATTGATTATTGTCTTTATTATATTTCTATATTTAATGCTTCTAGTCAGATTACAAAAGATTATGGAACTGACTATTATAGTCAAGCATTTAAGACATTTGGTCAACAATTTAATGTTACCCAAATTTACTGAGATAATTGGTGTTTCTAAGAGACAATGTTTGCTTAATGTGCACTTTGCACTTTGAGAATTTGATTTTTTTAATATTAAAAGGAGGAGGAATATGCACTACACTGCATGGCACTCCAAAGTCACCTCCATAAGCATCTTGTTTTTTGCTATTTTAAGAAGCATGTTTTTTTTAATTATTTTGAAAAATATTTCATTTTTTGCCTCTTTTAAAGCATGCTTCACTTTCTGCTTGTTTTTAAAGACATTTGCCTTTCGCTTGTCTTGAAATATATATAGATATATAGAGATATATATAAAGATATATTTTTCTCTTTTCTCAGTCTGATGCTAAAGGTCAGTCTGCTGCGGATCGCCATTGGCATCCACACGTGTTCAGTTTTTATGCCATGATAAAATGACATATCACTCCTCCTACGAACACATTTTTCCTTAACCCCACCTTGATCTGGGGAAGGGGCTCTGTTTGTGTTGGAATACAATAGTTGCCTAAAACATTGATTGGTCAAGTGGATACAGACACAAAATCCTTTTTATAAATATGTTTTTATAATAAAAATTTTGGCTAAACATTTTATTAGCCAACAAGTTTAATTGGCTGAAATAGCCTACACCTTTTTCTAAGAGTCAACAGCAATTTCCCTCTACATCTAGAGGCCAAGCCTTCGGCCTAAACGTTGCTAATTTACAACTAAAGTTCCTGAGACATTTTCAAGTTAATGTTATTTTTATACCTTTGAATTTTTATCTCAAGCAAACTCATTCCCGGAGTACAAAGACAATCAAAATTCGCTCATTCCTGGAGCCCCCTTATATAAAAAGCAAGCTCACTCTTGGAGCACACAGACACTTTAGCTCAATCTCGGAGCTTCTAACATGAAAGTTACTTATTGACAACTGAATTAAAGGCCTATTGAAGGCAAAGCTATTGAAAATGCTCCTAGCTGGGAGCTACTACTTCACAACTCAATTAGGTGTCTACACCCAGCTGCCCATCAGCACATCAGCACTGCTTCATGTGGACTTCAGAAAAGGTGGACTCCAGAGAGACTGTGGCAGCTCCTGGACTTTGCAGGCGATAAGGGAGTGTCTTGGCATTAGCTACACAGTTGAAGGGCACGTTTTTTGGAGACCTGTATCATCGGTTTAGGTCTCTGGCAATAATCAACCTAAGACAGGGACATGTGCAATGTGGCAGTGTGTTTTTGTTTAAAATAAAAAGAAAACACATTTCAAAAAAAAAAAAAAAAAAACACGTAATAAGCCCGGTTTTTAGTGTCAAACTACCTTTGTGTGATCCCAATGACGGGTAAGATACTTGCCAGTAGATATTATACCACAGGTCATATCCATCAAAGCACTATAAAAATTCCCATGCAAGACTGTACCATATGAGTATGACCTTGTCCTGCTGTTTTCTAAATAAAAAGGGAGGAATTGTGACCTTCTGCTGAGGACTGATTTTTCAGACACTGTCTTGCCACGGATAACCACACCTCTCTGCCCACCTCTTGCTAATTGCCACACCTCTCTCCATGTTCAAGTTAAGCTGGAAGTCCCGCCTCCAGAGACTGAAGGAGAAGTTTCTGATTGGGTCAGGTTGCTGATGAACTTGGGAGAGGGGTTTTGCCTTACCTATTCTACCTGGTTTTGCTTATAAAAAAGAGAATCGAATGAAAGATGGCTGACTGAAACACATATGTGTTTGGCTAATTTTTTATGAACTTTCCACGTGTTCAGGTAACACAAAATGGCTTTCCAGGTCCCTGACCCCATTCCAGAAAACTCATTCATATTTGTGGCTGCTGGACGGCTACACTTTCACAGGTTCCCCTTCAAAAAAAGAAAAAAAGAAAAAAAGTAAAATAAAATAAAAAAACAGAAACAAATCCCTGTTCCCTCTCCCCTCCCTTAACTCATGACCCCACCTTTTCCCACTTCCTGGCC
>JADRCC010577413.1:0-15654 GCA_019843855.1 Hylomyscus alleni
TGTTTGAGATGAGCCATAAGCAAGCCTACATGGGTGTGTTTAACTGGCACTTTGGACTGTCCTGTAGTTGAGTAGCTTTTTACAAACTCTGTAGGAACTATAGGAACTATAAAAGGCTCACAAAGAGGTAGATGCCTGTAGAGATGGGGTGCAAAGTTACTAACACGCCTAGAGTGCAGCAAACATAGGTCTTGTTTGCCAATAAGATGCACAGGACTCTTTAAGCCTGAATGAGATTCGCAGGTCACTCACTACACATGGAGCTTCAATGACACCTGCTACTAAACGATATAAAAGGCACTGGGTGGCCTATTTGCTTTATGAGCTACTTTGAGAGGGACAGATATACTTCTAATGCCGTCCTTATCTCAGACTCTTGCATGGTCCTAGCTCATGCTCATCCCTGGGATGAAACAGCAAAATGTGCCATATGCCTATATCATGATTTTGCTTCTATTGATTAGGAAATATATTCATTACCTTTGTCCTTGTGACAAAGTACCTGGAAGAAGCAACTTAAGGGAGGAAGGGTTAAAATAAAACCCTCACATTGCACATATTAGTCCATTATGACAAGAATAGCATGAGATCAGCTTGGTTATTAGTGGTAGGGGCAAAGTGTTAGCTGACCCAGGAGCAAAGAGGCTATAACTAGAAGTGAATATTACTTCCTAGGACCACTCCTGGTGACCTACATCTGTAGGCTAGGTCTCACCCCAAAGGTTCTATAGCGTCCCAAAATAGAAATCCCAGTTGGAGACCAAGGATTCAAATGCATGAGCATCTGAAGGATGCTTCATATTCAAACCATGGCCTCTTGGAATAATAGAAACTCCATCTTTGGATTTAAGGCTGGCTGGCCTGGAAAAGTTATTGACCCTCCTGTATGGACCAGTTAGTATAGGCATTGGAGAGCCAGAGATGCAAGCCTGATACTTTCTCCACAGGGTTCACTTAATTCTAGAATTAGGTCCTGCCTTCTTTTTCTCAGAAATGAATAGGTCCAAGACTGTCCTCCTCCTATCTGTCCATTGCCTGCTGCCTTACCTATACCATGTTGATAGCATCCAGTACACCATCAATAAACTTGATGCAACTTATTCCTGCAGCCTAGATGGTGAGATTTCTGAGCAAGTTAAGCAAAAGAGACTTGCACTTGGGGCTAGAGAGATGGCTTAGTGGTTAAGATCATTGACTACTCTTCCAGAGGACCTGAGTTCAATTCCTATCACCCACATAGCAGCTCACAGCCATCTGTAGCTCCAGTTCTAGGGGATCTGACACCCTCATACAGATATCATGTAGGCAAAACACCAATGCCTGTAGAAAAAAAGGTCTTGTATAGAAGATTCACCTCAGATAAAATTTCACCAAGTCCTTATGGACAGAACTCCAATTAGATTCTGGAAATCACCATTCAAGGAATACTGAGCCCATATTGAGAAATAAAAGTTCTGATTAGTCTGAGGCATATGTGATCATCAGACAGTTTTTGGAGGTAAGTGGTCCTGCACCCTGCTACATTGTGACCTGAGGTGTCTGGAGAAAATGTTTGCTTACTCTGACCTAAGAAAACTAAGCCCTTCTCTTCTGTGGATGGTTGATCCATTTGTGTATGGTGGAAGGTCTTCAGGTCAAGGTCGTGAGTTGAAGGCTACCTACATCCTGCTTCCGAATTTACACTAATTTTTAATTAATTATTTTTTCGTGTATGAATGTTTTCTATGTGTATCGCTGTGAACTACATTTGTATCTAATGTCCTGGGGGTCAGAAGAGGACATCCTGGATGCCTGCCTTGTAACTGAATGGTTGTGAGCTGCCATGTGGGTACTTGGACAACTGAATCCGAGTTCTCAGGAAGAGCAACCACTGCCCTTAATAATGGGCTCACCTTTCCAGGCTTCATGGTTTTTATGTTGAGACAGTTTCCTGTGTAGTTCAGGATGACCTTGAACTTCCTATGTGACTGAGTATGACCTTCAGTGTCTGATCAAGCGCTGTCATATGCCACTATGCTTCAGTGTCTGATCAAGTGCTGTCATATGCCACTATGCTTCAGTGTCTGATCAAGCGCTGTCATATGCCACTATGCTTGGTTTCTTTGGTGCTGGAGATGGATCCCAGGCTCTGGTATGTTAGGCAAGAGCTCTACTCCCCGGGTTATTCTCCAGCCCTGGAGCTTATATTATTTGAAATAATAAAATATCCCCATTGCTTATATTGTTTTATGTTTCTTTCATGATGCAATCTAAGCAAACAATTGGAATGTGAAGAGGCTCTGTGGGGTAAGGCTGTGGCAGCTGTCTTGTCTGTTCTGTAGTTCCTCTAACATTTGGAAGCTCCTTCTCATTTGGATATTGATAGCTCAATGTGTTGAATAAGTTTCTCTGCTCAATTCATTACTGGTAGACTTGAAGTCATGCCCTTGAGCGTGGTGCTGATTGGTGTGATGAACGAGGAACATGTGACCCACCTGATGGTGTACAGAGATCATGCTTCATGTCTGTTCTTGCTCCATTTTCTTTTTCATTCCAGTCTCATGACCCCCTCTCAAGTCTTTCAGAGTACTCTGTCTCCAGTCACCACTGGACATAGTACCCTCTGGTCTCCATTCACCACTGGACATAGTACCCTCTGGTCTCTCTGATGGATGCTCCTTCCTCGGCTTGGTAAACATCCATTCATTCCTAATGCTCACAGTGTGGGTGTCTCTTTCCTGAGTTTATGTGAAGATTGCTTTCCATTGCTTAAATAGTACCGTAGTCTCTTCTGAGTAGTTGTCGCAGGGCTTCATTACTGGGCTTGTTGGTTCATGCTGTGCTCTATCATCAGCCTGAGGATCCAAGAGCACAGAGATCAGATCTCAGCTTTAAATCTATTTGAGGTAGCTAAGTTAGGGGCTTGCTTGTATAACATTCAAGAAAATTTTCTGAATGAATACATGCATATGCAAATGTGCTATAATCACCAGGGGCTGTCATTGTTATGGTAGACTCTGATCAGACTCGGCCATTTCACATTTCCTAATGTTCTGTTGAAAAGCATCAAGAAGATTCTATCACTCCGTTTTGCTTCACGCATGCTGCACAGGAGAAGGTGGCAGTGCATTACTTCCCTGAGCCTTAGTTTGCAAATTTATACTGAGTTAGATCCTCCTCTCTGTAGAGTTCACACAACCCTCCAAACACTTAAGTCAGAGAATAAACATGGCCTAGGGTCTTAGTTCATTACAACTTCACTTGAATATTTGGGAACAAAAAAGAGAATTGTATCACTAATAGCATACAAAAAAAATATTTCATCGAATAAAATTATAAAATGTGCACTAATTTTAATACAATGGGCCTCAACTCAAATTCCTTGGTGAAGTGTCTTGGTGTGTCAGAATCACCTAAGGGGAGACAGCTGAGGTGGCTAAGCAGGTAAGGGACTTACTACAGAAGACTGGCTATCTGAGACCCACATCAGGGTAGAAGGAAAGAAGTGACTCCACAAAGTTGCCCTCTGACCTTCACGTACACCGTGGTATGCATGCTCCCACACATGCAACACACACACAAGCAAAGGAACATAAAACCTAGGGGACACATGCCCTATCCCCCGAGATCTGTTTTCAAGTGGTCTAGAACAAGAACATATAAACAGGAGCATAGCTCGTGGGAGCACAGCTCACCTCAGTGCTTTGCTGTTGGAATGAGACTTAGTTCCAGGGATGAATTTACAGCTCCTATCTGGCTCTGACCTTCCTCTAACCTTTATTCAGGTTTTCTGAAATGATCTTACAGTTCCAAGATGCTCTGTCCAGTCCCTTCCAGAGCTAACTCTTCCCTGTGCGAAGATGTTCATTCAACCCAGGCAATAAACCCACAAGTATTACCAAGGGTTCCGGATGCCATCCCTGGTCCCTGTTGATATGCCTTTTTCTGTGTGCTAGAAATGAGTGCATCTAAACTGGCTGATGTAAGATGTGATCATTTCTGCCCAGATTTGCAGCCATGAGTTCCAAGGCAGCTCAGGCCTATAAATGTGAGAGCTGTCACAGCCCTCTGGCTCTGTGTCCAGACTGTCTCCCATCTGGCCAAAGCCTGGACTTAATTGAACAGGAGTCTGACCCTCTGCCTGGGCTTTTGTTATCCTGTAGCCTGCACAGTGGAGGGTGGAACACTTTTCTCAGCAAAGCAGCCCCATGCACAGCCTTTCTGAGCAGGCATTCAGAGGCCTCCACACACAGCACACAAGGATGCTATGAAAATCAAATGTGTTTTATTTATAAGTCCCTGTGCTCCTCCTCCAACCTCCCAACGAAAAAAAAATTGCAAGCAGAGAATGCAAATAATTTTTCAAATCGATCGTTTTATGAAAATGCCTGTTTTTATTCTATCTTTTTTAAGGACTACAGAATCACATAAACGACAATTCCAGAAACCATAGATTTATGACTTTTTTACTTTCCAAATATGTTGGCACGGAGTAAAAAAAAAATAAAATTTTGTAATTTCGGGAAGAGAATAATGTACTTTTTTATTAAAATGGAAATGACACACTGCTGCATATCTAAGTTGATTTAGCGTTTTTATTAGTTATATAACTGTTTTAATACCTCACTAACTATTGCGTTCTCCCTTAAGGTTTCCATTGTTCACATACCCTGGAAACAAATTGATAATTCTGAAAAAATAAAGTATTTCTTGGTTGTTTGCTAACAGCAGAATAGCAATCAGTCACCACAGGGTTACTACAATGGGCACCATTATATCTGGGCCCTTATCAATTTCACTATACGGGTAAGTATTATTGCTGTGTACCGGAACTCCTTTGGTGTTATTGCTTAATTTTAATTGTGATTGTAAAATGTGAACAATGTAGATCTTTAAACCACAATTAAACACCTGCTATACTTGTTGTCTGTTGGCATTTAAAGATATATTGAGTGTTTAAAAACTGCTGATTCAGATATTTCATGGCGCATAAAAGTAGATTTAATTTGGGAGCGAGTATCGGCTGAAATAGGAGGAAGTTCGGAGAAAGTTTTGGGAAGTCAGACAGGTAAGTCCAAATCTGAGTTTGATAGGAAAACTCAGAAAAATCCAGTAGAAAGTGAGATTATTTCTCGTGTTTGTTGCCTCTGCCTGCAGCTTCTCTTTAGCCCTGGGAATCTGGCTGTGTCCCACTGACAACTTGTTAATGAGGAACCTCCCTCCCGGAAGCACCTGCCCGATGTTGATGAGATATTAATAGGAGAAATAACAGAGTTAGGGAGGCGCAGGGGAGGTTGCTGAGCAGAAGGGGTAATGATCTCAGATTTCAGCCGCAGGTCCCAGTCCAAATCAAATATGAAAAATAGGAGGTCATGGCTCTCCAGGCCTAAATTGGGCAGACGAAGCGAGCGCAGTATCAGACAGCATTGTTCCCGGAGCTGGGTCTGCAGTCTCCAAAGTGACTGTTTGCTTTTCGTTTTTCTGATGAGTAGGTGGGTTTAGACATCTCCATCACCATAATTAACCATTTACACAATGTCTGCTAATCACTGTACTAGGTTTTGAGTTTCCAGTCGCACTTAAAACAGTGCTGTCTGCCTAAGCTTGGGTTCTCTGGAAAATAGCATATCTTGTTTTAATTTCCCAGAAGTGTTTTTATAAACAGCGAAGAAGGAGCAGCGTGGCTGGGACAATGCAGTAATGAAAGAATCTTTCCTTAGAGAAATAGGACCTCAGGTTGCACGTGAGGAGCAGGAAAGAATAAATGATACTGGGCTATATCCATCTAAGCATTTTTTATTTACAAAAACAAAACAAAACAACCCCCCTCCCCAAAAAAAACCCCAAAAAAACTCCATCAGATCAAAATAGATTTACAAATCCCAACTTTCCATTTCAAGTAAACTAATCTGAGGGTGGGTGACAGCTACCTGGGCTGTTGTGGGGGTTGTGGGTGTCGAGTATGCTTTCTGCAGAGCCTGCAAAACATTCAGCTAGGAGGAACTGGAAGATGACTGTGACAGAGGAACTGGAAGGTCTCCATGTGTGGGAGGTGTTTGGGGTTGGGTTAGTCGGTGAGATATCTACATTCCCAGAGTTTGGAAATCTAAGCTACCCCAGGAAGAAGAAAGAACAACTTTTGTGAATTAAGAACTGGTCTATTAAGGGTTAAACCTAACCACTGGACTTTGTGTGCGCCCTGGCTCTTCCACCTGCTCCAGCCTTGCTTAACATCTGAGATGTGTGGAGACACAAAATGCCTTGTCTTCAGGGCCTGGAGCTGGAAATGGCTGTGCAGGAGGAGGAGAGTTGTGTCTGGTATAGAGGAGACTGTCTTGAGACTTGTCTCCAACTTAAGTAACTTTATACTCGCTATTACAATCAGTAGTGCAGTGATACGTAAGTTACATAGTTTTTAGTGTACAAAATAATGGCTTTCAGTATAACAGTTTTGTACACGTATACCATCATAATTTACTGTTGTTTCCCTACTTATTGTCCTTCCCACGCTTCCTCCCCTGTAGATAGTTGGTCCCCTCCATCCACACCATAGATTACCTCTGCTTCCATATTATATATGTGCATCAAACATTAGTGTGTGCATGTATGTGTATGTATGTGTGTATATATATAAAAGTGTGTATATATATAAGTATATATACACATACTTTAGTATATATATGTGATATATATATATATATATAATACTAATTTTTTTTCTTTCTTTTTTTTTTGGTTTCTCTGTATAGCCCTGGCTGTCCTGGAATTCACTCTGTAAACCAGGCTGGCCTTGAAATCAGAAATCCACCTGCCTCTGCTTCCCAAGTGCTGGGATTAAAGACGTACGCCACCACCGCCCAGTTAATTTTTTGTTTTTAATCCCTTGTTAATTATCTCTTTCATTCCCCTAACATCAGATCAATTTCTCTCCCATTATAGTCATCTTTTGCGTATTTACATATGAGAAAAAATGGGATATTTTTGTTTTTCAGTCTTAGCATGATCAACTCCAGTTCCAACTGTTTGTTTCTACAAATGACATAGTTTAATTATTCTTTATAGATAAATAAAACTTCATTGTACATATGTATATAATTTGCATACATTATTAATATTTTGTGTGCTTTTATAACATTTTACATTTATTTATTTGTTTGTTTATTTGTTTGTTGTGTTGGGGGTATACATATGTCTAAGTGTGGGCAAGTGTGTGCTGTGGTACACACTTGGGGTCAGAAGAACATTCGGATGTTGGTTCTCTCCTACTATGAAGAACCTGTGGATGCATGCAGCTCATGCCGGTATATTTTCTCTCTTGTGTTGTATATAATATTCTTATATGCTCTGTATGTATTATAAGTGAGATACTATGCAAGCTGGACTCACAAAACATAGACATTTGGGTTTGTGTGCAAGGCTTGTTCTCAAGCAGGCTGCCAAGAGAGAAGAATGAGTTGTCTAAGGGAGCTACCAGACTCTCTTAGACATCAGCTATTTAAAACACTATTCTTTGACACTCATCTCTCTTGTATAATATTTGGAAATAAATGACAAATACACAAAATTTTTGAAGGAGAAAAAATGCATAGCTTTCTTGAATATAGTAATAGAAACTTGAGCTTATATTTTGTATGTGTACCATAAAAATGTAATTAAAATAGCATTTCAATATTATTTTACAAAATATGTCTCTAATATATTAGGAACAGAAAACAGAGCAGTGTTTACCAGGTCATTGTGGGGGTTATTGTTTTTAGCCTGCTGTCTCAGGCCCAGGAGATGGCATCACTGTGAGAATCAAGGGGAAGATATGATGCAGATCTTGCTATCTATTGAGGTTCTCAGCCTGTGGGTACACTCCTAGGAAGACCCTACTTCCCACCCTTCTGGAACGTTACAGAAAAGATAAAGACATGGAGCAATAGTGTACTCACCAGTTCCAGGGGGTGGTGACTAAGCTGCAATACAGAGGTTTGCAGGATGTTTAATAATAAGCTGCAATACAGAGGTTTGCAGGATGTTTAATCTGGGCAGAGATAGCAACAGCAAGTGGTCCTTGAGGAATGTACAACTTATTGCCCTTTGGTTTCCAACTCTCTAGTTTGCGTGTCTTAAACAACTTTTGTATGGAATGTATTTGTGCATATGGGCAACGTAATGGCAGGGATGTTGCGTAAACTCAGTATGTCCTGGTTCATGGAGGATGAACTAGGACTAAGGATTGCTCAGGAGCCTCTTTGGTATGCCACTCGATCACCCAGATGATCATCTTATGATGAACCTAGATCTGGTATGGTTGGAATTGCTTCTTTGAGGACTTCAGTGCTGTAAGCTTCTACACACTCCACCATCAAAGGTGCCAGAATATTACAGGAGCATTCCTGGACTTTGAGTACAAAGGGCAAGACCTTGATTACTTACTAAAGAACAGAAAAGGATTGGTTATCCAGGATTAAATCTCAGCTGAGAAATGAGCTATAGAAAGACCTTGAGCCGGGCAATGGTGGCGCACGCCTTTAATCCCAGCACTTGGGAGGCAGAGGCAGGCAGATGTCTGAGTCTGAGGCCAGCCTGGTCTACAGAGTGAGTTCCAGGACAGCCAGGGCTACACAGAGAGAGCCTGTCTTGAAAAACAAAACACACACATGAAAAAAACCCAAACAAACAAACAAAGACCTTGAATAGTTAAGTATCAGCAGTTAGTACGGGCATGGATAAGGTATTCTGGTGAGATTAACATAAGTACAGAAAATAAGTAACACTAACATACTAGATACATTGATGTGGGCAGAGGAGGGGAAATGCATCCTTTTGGGTCCGAAGAGTCCTTTCCTTCGGGCCATGTTTGCTGCACTGTGGGTTTGTAGATGCTTCCCCTTTGCAAAGCACTATTCAACACTCACTAGTGCTGATTGTCAAGTAGTAGTTAGTAACTGTTATGTGCTGGGTACCAGATGGAGCACAGATAAAAATATTAATGTATGTAAATATTTATATGTCTTGAATAGGCCCCTTTGCTCCAAGAGTGGAACAAAATACTGAGATAAGTCAAAAGATTGATAAAGTTCATGTTATAGACACACAGAGCAACCATATTTTAGAAGTCTGGGTATATAGCATTACATAGCATTATTGCCTTGGCTGTTAGTAAGTGATGATATTAAATCATTATAAAAAGCGCTAATTTGGCTTGAAGGACACACGTGTCAAAGACCCTTACTAGTGTGTTCAGTCTTCCTCTGTGGATCTGGAAACAAGCTCTTCACATGGTTCAGAGCTATCAGCAAATAGGATTTGGATGCATTATAATTATTGTTTTCTAGCACTGGATACGACTGTGCTTAAGACTAGGTTTCTTAAAGCCTAGGGAAACATGGCAGACCCCACTGTAGCTCCCACTCCTTGCACTTACTGGTCAGCTTGTCTCAGGACAGAAGAGCACACACTGTGCCTAGGGTAGGGGATCAGTTTTGGTACAGAGCCTTTAAAACCTTTTGTAAGTACGTTGATATTTTATAGTCCTCAATTACTTTTAGAAGGAGATGGTGTCTTTGCTTTGCTCCAGAGACAACTCCAAAAGGCTGACTTACATTTGTCTAGAATAGTGGCATTCTCCATGACCCAGGGAGGTTTTCATGACCTGGACCCAGGTTCAGTGTTTTCAGAACTTGAAAGCTTGTCTTGATTAAGGATAACTGTTTCTTGGCTTCAGTTACGTGTATTTGTTTACCCAGGTATCAGTTTTGTGTTCTCAGAATGGAGACAGTACAAAGTTGTGATGTGGGAAGTCAACACTGAAATCCAGGAACTGCTCCTGATCCTGTGGACTTTGGCATTTGGCGAAGGAGACAACTGATTTAGCCCTGACAGGTGGTGCCAACCAAACCCAACAGGAATGATACACACTCTCAATAATATGCAACTTTTCTGTTTATTCAGGATCATGATGGACATTCTATAAAAGTGTCTGCAAATTTCATTTGCAAAAATAAGAGATAAGAGAATTTGTTTTTAACTTCTTTAAATCTTTTTATGTGTGTGTATGTGTATTTGATTGTGTTTGTGTATGTGAGTGTATGTGTATGCATGTGTGTTTGTGTGTCTATGTGTATATATGTGTATGTGTGTTAGTGTTTGTGTGTGTGTATGCATGTGTGTTTGTATGTCTATGTGTGTATATGTGTGTGTTAGTGTTTGTGTGTGTATGCATGTGTGTTTGTGTGTCTATGTGTGTGTGTGTGTTAGTGTTTGTGTGTGTGTTTAGAAGAGGGTGTCTGGCGTCCTCCTCCTATTCCTTTGAGGCAGGGTCTCTCTCTGAATGCTGGGCTTGCTCTTGGCTTAGTTGGAAGCCATAAGTCTCAGAAGTACTCCTGACTCCACCAATCTTCTATCCTCTTTAGGGCATGGGTCATAGGTACTGGCAGATTTGTAAGGACACACAGCTTGTTACATAGGTGCTAGGATCTGAGCCATGCACCTCCACATGCATCTCCACATGCATCTCTACAGCCTTAAGTTTTATAATACATACATATATGCGCACGCACACACACACACACACACACACACACACACACACACGTAACTGTAACACGTAACGTCTCCTGTAACTCAAGGTAGGTTTGAATTTGCTATACAGCTCAGGCTGGCCTTGAACTCCTAATCCTTCTGTTTCCCCTTCTCAAGTACTTTGATTACAGATGTGTGCTACCACACATGACTCCAATAGAACACACTGAAAGAGAACATTGTTCAGAAAAATTATTTGAATCTTGGAATATGGCATATCCTTCCAGTGTACAAAGGCATCATCTGCCAAGATGACCTGAGGATAATTAATGATCCTGGGATTTTATCTTCATTGACTTTGCTACTTGTGATTAATTAAGGGCTCAAATTAAGTGAGATTCCATGTGATCGAGTAATCGGAGTGGTGGAGACGGAGATAATTTCAGTCTAGTAGCAAAGATAACTTCAAAAAGTCATGGCTTTTGTTGCCCCGTGGAACATTACTCTCTCTCATATCTGACCTAGCTGTGTCAGCCTCACATTTCTCTATTAGTGCCTGCACATACCTTGTTTCTCAAAATGCTCTTCGTGCTATGTCTTCCTTACCGTCTTCTTCATTAATGAATTAATAAGCCTTTGACAGGCATTTGCTATACATTTCTATGAAGCTTGTGCTTTAACTATAAAGATTACACTTTGACTTATGAGTACAAAGTTTTTTTCTATTCAGCAGCCTAATTTAATAGAAAGCATTCAGGGTCTCTCTCCTGCAGTTTTAATGAGCCATCTAGACAGTTGTTTGCTTTGTGCCAGGTGCATGGAAAGGTCTGGTCATCTCACCTCTGGTCTTCCACCAAAGAATTCTGTTGGGCTGTAGAGAGGCCTCATGGTTAACAGCACTGACTGTTCTTCCAAAGGACCTGGGTTCAATTCCCAGCACCTACCTGGCAGCTCACAACTGTCTATCATTTCAGTTCCAGAGGATCTGACACCCTCACACAGACATACATGCATGCAACACACCAATGCACATAAAAAGTAAAATTGAAAAAATTCTGTTATTATGTCTTTTTTTATTTTTTAACTTTTGATTTCATTGTGGTGTCCCACTGTAGCTCACAGCACAAGGAGAGCCAGAGGTAGGGAAATGGTTGAGGGCTTATCATTTAATCCACTTAGCACGTGATGTTTAAGAATTTCTCTGCTGTTCTTTCTAGTATTCTCCCTCACAATGATTCCATGTGACAATCCAAAATGAGAACAGGAGAATAAGTACTCTCTCACGTGGGATTTAGTTATCACCTGTCATTTCTGTATGGTAATTACCCAGTTCAGCAAGCATGTGATGTGAGCACCAGGTGAACTTTCCAGCAGATTATTAATAACAATCACAGAAAAAAACCAGCAGTAAGTGTTTATTGAGTACCTACTATGTGCTAGGTAATATGTAAAGTACTTTATGATATTGGCTCAGACAGAAAACAGTCACCTGTTCACACAGGGCTTATACCTTAACAGGATTAAGAACTGAGACCTTAGCCAGGCCGTGGTGACACACACCTTTAAACTCAGCATTTTGGAAATAGAAACAGGTGGATTTTTGAGATCGAGGCCAGCCTGGTCTACAGAACAAGTTCCAGGACAGTCAGAGCTACACAGAGAAACCCTGCCTTAAAAACAAAACAAAACAAAACCCTGAGACCTTAACCAGAAAGATAAATTTGCAAAACCCATTTGTTGCTACACAATCTGAAGATCTTTTTTCTTTACATTAAATAGCCAATGTGTAATCCAGATCTTATCAGAGCAGCAATAAATATTTTCATAATATTATGTGACTATGTTATCAAAGAACCATTTATTCTTAAAGCAATCAAAACCTCCACTCCCTGTGTCTACTGTTCCTAAACTGGTCTATCACCATTTCCTCAAGTTTTTGCTGGGACCCCTACATTGAAGTCCTGGTATTCAGAACTAAACCTCAAAGTTTTGATATCCCCTGTCTTTCTCTCTCCCTTCTAACATGTCACCGTGTCTTCCCCCAGTCATTAGATCCTTTCCTAAAATCTGTTGTCAACTCAACCTTGATTGATCAACAACTGAAGTGGAGATTTCTTCAGAGTCACAGTCAATGCCTGCAATCACAGATTACAGTCCTTCTGAGGAAACAGATCATGAGCAAGACAAATGCATAGATCATTTCCGATAGGAGAAAATACAACACCAGATGACAAAACAGGTTGTGTTAGTTGGTGCATGTTACTGTAGCTAAACGTACAAGGGCTTACAGGAGGGAGGATATGCCTTGGCTCGTGGTTTTAGACAGTTCTGTCCATGGTTACTTAACCCTGTGCACTTGAACAGGATGTAGTGGTGGGGAGTACACAACGAAGGTTGGTTGGTTGGTTTTTAGTCTTATGGTGGATGGGGACCAGAGAAAAAAAGATAAGAACAGGGGGTGGTGGGGTCAGATACAACTTTGGAAGACCCACACCTACAGGGAGACTTTACCTTCTACAGTTTCTACTGCTTTATAAAACAGCATCATCAACCGAGACAAGTCGTTACCATAGGTGAACCTGGGTGGGTTGGGCTAGTTGGGCTGGCCTAGAGGAACCTGGGTGGGTTGGGCTAGTTGGGCTGGCCTCGAAGGTTTAATGGAAGACATCAAAGTGTAAAGGGAGACTGTGAGCCAAAGAAAGTCTGCTGAAAGGATCTTTCAGCAAAAGGAGCAAGAAGCAGAAATGTCCTGAGGTAGGAGAAGTGTCAGGAAGGGACAACTGAGAGGAGAACCGAGGAAGGCAAATTTGGAGAAGTATTGAGAGACATGGGAACATGGTGGCTTTTTCCTAAGATGAAGTGGAACGCTGTAGGAATTCAAATGGGGAGCGGCACTGTTGGAGTTAGTTTTCAAAGGTTATGCTGACAATTGTGCACTGCAAGGCTAGATGATGGGGTGGATTTGAACTTGGGGAGCACAGGAGGCTGTGGTAAAAGGCAGTGGCAAGTGAGGTCTCTAGGCATTCCCAGCGACATCCCTGGTGAGATTTGGGAAACATTCTGAAGTGAGAAACTGCTATTGGGTGAGGTCTTTTGACCTGAATATCTGGTAACTGCCATAATGATAATGCTTCTTAAAGAAGAGAAAAAGGGAGAACCAAAAACATAGTTCAACATATAATGCCTTTTATGTTTAAAGTCTGAATGATTTAAAGGTTTTATCAAAGTTAGGGCCAGTGAGATGGCTCAGTGGATAAAAATACAGTGACACAGCCTGATGCCCTGAATTGGATCTCCAGAACCTAGCTGTGAAAAGAGACAGCTACAACAAAACCTGGTGCTGTCTTTTGACTTCCATATGTATGCTGTTGCCTTTCTAATATGAGATTTTATATATATATATATATATATATATATATATACCCACACACATACATGTATATGTATATATATGTATAATGTCCATTATATGTACACATATAATCTGGTTATATATTATATAGTATGATTATAGCTACATAACTGTATTACATATAATATATGTAACAAGGTCTTACATATGCACATATATAATAATCATACATACATATGTATATACACATTTTTTTGAGACATAGTTTCTCTGTGTAATAGCCCTGGGTAGTTCACTTTGTAGTCCAGGTTGGCCTTGAACTCACAGACATCTGCCTGTCTCTGCTTCCTGAATGCTGGGAGTAAAGGTGTGTGCCACCATCCTTGGCCAAATCATAAAACATTTAATGAGCTATTAAGCAAGTTAAACTTGGGTGCCACATAGAGATGAATAGACTCGGGGCATGTGTAAGGTCAGGTTGACATAACAGACTCTCGTCCTGTTGTGTCAGGTGGCTTGGTGGTAAAGTACAGCCCTTAGGCTCTGATCCATTTCCTCCCCTTTTTCCTCCCACACTCCTCTCCTCCTCTGATCACTGCTGTAGGAATGACTTGCAGTTTACATATGCACAGAAGAAAATCTACATATTCTAGAGTTTCACCTGAGGGAAATCTATAGTGGGGAAAAGGATTATTTAATTAGCACTATATTGTGAAAGGGGCTATAGTACATTTTTTTTATAAACAGTTACAAATTTGAGCCCACTAGTGGCTTTTGAAATCAGTTTAGTGGGAGGTGAAATGAATTTAGTGGGCCACAAACAGCATTTGAAAAAATGAAATAGAATATAAAATAAAAGAGTGCATCGTACTTAATAAGGGTAGTGCATGTGAAATTTCTGCTTCATAGACACACGTATAGACTTGGTCACTGTTTTTTCAGTGACATGTCAAGTTCCTGCTATGGGTAAGGTGTACCCTAAGCAGTGGCTTTAATGTAGAGAGTAACATTATCAATCTGATATCTGAGGCTGCGTTTAGTTATGGCAAAGCCATGTAATACAAGCTTTGATACCTTACATTTTCTTATCTATAAAGTAGAAATTACATTTTGTCTTCATGTGGAAGTTTAGGTTCTTCTTGAGAGAGAGAGAGAGAGAGAGAGAGAGAGAGAGAGAGAGAGAGAGAGGAGCTCAAAATAGTTAGAATAAGGAAGGGGTTAATGGGAAGGATCCTTGAGGACTGAGGGACTGAGGGACTGAGGGACTGAGGGACTGAGGGACTGAGGGACTGAGGGACTGAGGGACTGAGGGACTGAGGGACTGAGGGACTGAAGGACTGAGGGACCGGCTCTTGGTGTCCTGGTACTAACCCTGGGGACATCATCCTCTCCTCTCACCTCCCACCTCCTCCCTTCGCCTCTCTTTCCCTCTCCTTTCCTTTTTTTTTTTAAATTAATTTATTTATCTATTCATTTTACATTTCAACATGAGCCCCCTCCTTTCTTTTCTTACCTGGTTTCCTCCATTCCTGTCTTTTCTAGTTACCATCTCTCCTCTGTGTGCTCCCTCCTCCTCCATGCAGTTTGCCTTGGTTTCATATTTCCCTATGGCAGACAGCTGTTTGTACAATGTGGGAAAAAAAATCACTATTGGCTTTGCTTTCTGTAGCCTCCCTTGCTGTCTTCAGTGAGAACTGCCTGAAGAGTGTCACCAAGTGGCTCTTCTCAGGTTACATATCCACTTTGAAACAATCACCTTGAGGGACAGGACTGCACACAACCATCTGATGAGTATGAGTGTGTACATGCACACA
>JADRCC010577417.1:6510-20875 GCA_019843855.1 Hylomyscus alleni
ATCGCCATACTGTCTGAACTTCTCAGTGGGTGTGACGATGGCCTTCATAGCCTCTACTTCCACATCAACCAAGCAAGAACATTGTTCCCCTCCAAAATGCTTCAGACAGGTTTCCTTTCTCCTCAACCTACCCAACCTAGGTTGCCTCTCATACTCGCCTCTCTGAGGACATGTTTAGTGAGAGAGCCTCATGTAGCCCATGCTGGCCTCAGACTATGTACTGAAGACTAGATTTAATTAAACTCATCATCATCATCATCATCATCGTCGTCGTCGTCCTCATCATCATCATTAAGTTTATGTGTATGAATGTTCATCTCCATGTATGTGTGTGCCCCGCGGCATGCCTGATACCCATGGAGGTCAGAGAGCACATTGGATCTCCAAGAACTTGAGTTACAGACTGTTGTGAACCATCACGCAGGGGCTTAGAACAGAACTTGGGCAAGAGCAACAAACACTCTTAGGCACTGAGCCATCTCTCCAGCCCCAGGCCTTGAACTCTTGATTCTCCTGCCTTGACCTCCCCAGTGCTGGGATGACAGGCGTACACTGCCTTGCTTGGCCACATTCTAATGCTTGTCACACTCAGTCTACATACAGAAGGAATTGGCAGGCTGTGAACTTGATCTCACCCTGTGATATTCCTTGCTCTCTGTTCATTCTCTAGAGGCTGGGGCCCAGGACATCATACCTGTGTCCCTAACACCTGGGACTATCACCAATGACTTCCATCTCCCTTGGATGCTCTCAGTGAGTCCCGGCTATGTAGAGAGAGTTTCCTTCTGTAGTCTCATTACAACCCACAGACACATTACAACAGAAAGTGGGAAGCCACAACTTCCAGGGCAGCCCTGCCTAACTGACCCAGCTAAAGATACAGAACTCACACTTTCAGAGTTGTGCTTTGGTCTTTGTACCCAGTGGCAATGACTAGGGTTAAGGAACATTCCTCAAAGGGGTTTATAGATACACAATGGGAAATAGTTCTCTGAGTGATGCTAAAGTTAAAGGCCGAGTGATTTTTATCAGTAACCAAGGTGACTTAGAGTTAATGACGGATTGGGACCAATAAAAAGAGGGCATGGGAGAAGAGTCTTTAAATAGAGGGTCCCAGTTGTCTGGAGGGACTACAGCACTCAGGGAAGGGTGGGGGATAACCAGTGAAATCCATTTTATGTCTTGGAAAAGCGAAAGTGTTTCTAGAAACAGTGGTGTCTAACCTTCAATGTGTAGATTTTTTTTTTTCCTTCCCTGTCCCACCAGCCAGTTATCCCAACCCTTGGGAAAGTCTGGTGAGTACAATAGCCTTGTGTTAGTGATGCTCTAGGGTGGGGGTGGGGGGCAGCTCTGAACTCCAGAGGAGAAACAGCTGCTGGGGCACTGGTGGGGTGGGGAGCGGAGCAAGACGTGAGAGTCAAAACTTCTGTAAGAGCAAAATTTAGGAGACAAATGTGGCCTTGAGAGTGGAGAGTCCCTGAGGTCCCTGGGAAGCACGAATAGGGCCTGGCTCTGGGATGATGTTCAGCCTGGGTCATTTGGCTATGAAGGCAAAGGAGACAAAGGAAAGCCAGAAAGTGGCACCAGAGGAGTTGCCACAGATGGGGTGGTTACAAGCATTTATGACCTCCTTGAGTACGGTCCGAGCCCTGACAGGTCATAGTTGCTTTCTGAGGCAGCTGTGCTGAAAACTCCAGGATTAACTGATGGTTCCCAGTCCCTACTGGCCAAGCTGCAGGTCCTTCTCTCAAGCAGGGAACAGCTGGCATCAGAGGGCGGCTAAGACCTATCCTTCTCTGTCCCTCCTCTGGTCTTTCCAATGGTACACGGATAGGGTCACCTGAGAGCATCGGTCAAGCCAGGTGGAGGCTGCACTGATGGGCAGATGGGGGACAAGGAGCCAGCCAGCCAGTGTGTGGCACGATTTGCCATTCAGCACCCAAATCCTCATCTCTTCCAGTCGCTTCCTTCAGCAACTTAAAATATTGTAGCAATACATGCATCTTAACCATTTCACCACTTAAAAATGTTTGTGTGTTGTGCATGTATGTGTACATGTAGGAGGGGGAAGTGCTTGCTATGCACATATGCATGCACGTATGTGTTGGCCAGAAGTAAACTTGGAGAGTCTTCCTTAATTGCTCTCCACCAGTGACATGGGGCACCTTTGCGTGTGTTTATTGACCACCTGTATATACGATTGAATCCTTTGCCAAGCCCTATGTTTGATTTTATTTATTATTATATATATGATATTGGAGGCAGTGCATGGGCGTGGCACATTTAGAGACCTTATGGGACAGCTTTGTGGAATACATACCCACCTCCCACCTTTATGTGACATCTCAAGACTGAACTCAGTCAGGATTGTGTGGCAAGTGCTTTTACCCTCTGACCCAACTTGCTGGCCCACTGCCAACTGTTTGATAGGGTTGTCTGTTTGCTGGTGGGTGGTTGTGTTCTTCATATAATCCAGATATTAAATCTTTATCAGATGTATAATTTGATGATTTTTCCCCAATTCTATGTGTTTCTTAAATTTCTAAAAAAGACTTTAAAGCACGTGCATGCAGGTGCCTTATAGATGTAAGAGGGTGTAAGAGTTCCCCGGAGCTGAAGTTAGAGGCAGCTGTGAGCTGCCTGGTGTGGATGCTGGGAACCAAACTTGGGTCCCCTGCAAGAACACAAATAGGCAGCGAGATAGCTTTTCCTCACCAAGTCGTCTCTCCATCCCTGAGTATGGTTCTGCCTTGTATTTTCATCCTCTTGAAAATGTGTTTTGATCCATGTAAGTTTTTAACTTTTATATAATCAATTTAAAAGTTATTTTTTCCAGTGATAAAAATTACCACCAAAAGCAATGTCATGGAATGTCCTTGGATGTTTTCTCTGAAAGGTGTTGTTGTTGGTGGTTATTTGCTCGCGTGTGTGTGTGTGTGTGTGTGTGTGTGTGTGTGTGTGTGTGTTTGTCTGTATTCACTTTTATGTTGTGGTTGCCTGGGTCCTTGTGAATCCACAGGAATGTTAGTGAGAGTTTTCCTGTTTTAGAATTGTTACAGTCTTTCTGGGGCTCACCTCTAGATTGCATTGGGCAATATTTTCTTATTAACAATATTGTCTCCTGGTCCATGAGCATTGTCTGCCTTCCGTTTGTTTATGTCTTCTCTAGAAGTGGTCAGTGATAGTTTCTAGTTTTCGTGTACAGATTATTCAGATTCCTAAGTGAAATTATTCTTATATTTCTCCTGTTATGGATTGCTGATTTATATTTTATGAAATAGAACTGGGTTTATCGGGGTTTTGTTTGTTTTGTTTTAGTGAATTTTGTATCTTACAGCTTTGCTTTATTTTCTTGTGGACAGTCACACCATATACAGACAATGATAACTTCATTTTTCCCTTTTCTGGGTAGAACTTCCAATATTGTAAAGAGCATATCTGTGTCTTGTTCCCAATCCTATGAATGAATTTCTTGTTTTAGCAGGCATAGGGTTTTCTTTCTACTCTCCCATCAGAATTGGAACTTTAAAATCCATCTGGAAAAAAATTTGTGGTAAAAATTCAAAATAACAAGTAAATAATGTTAGGCTGTCCCCTTGGGATAATCTTGAGGCTACTGGGCCTTGTTTAAGCCCACAAAGCCAACTGGATAAGAAGCTGGAATTAAGCCAGATATTCATCAAATGATATTTGTATTAAAGCATACACACACACACACATACACACATACACATACACACACCATACATACATACATACATGTAAAACACTGTGCCTTGCAGCTCTGTAGCTGAGAGCTGCATTTAAGAAAAGGGGAGGGCCTAGAACCTGGTGATTGCCAGAAGTGTTGACTGGTCTTCAGGACTCACCTCAGCACTTCACAGTCTGGGGAGGCTGCCCCCCAAAACAACTGCAGTCACCAGATCTCTATCTGTAAGAGGTTAGTTTCATTCATTCATTCATTCACTCAGAAAACAAAAACCTACTACGTGTCTGTTACTGGGAACCCAGCACAGAAGACTGACTAGGCTCCTGCTCTCAGGAGCTAGCACACTGGGGCAGCTCACTCCCAACCCTAAGCTTGATGAACTTATTTGCTTTTAATTCTCCACGGGATGAAGCTGGACATGAGAAATGGGAATGTTCAGTCAGCTGAGGCCACGGATCCTGGCTAAAGGCAGACCACGGGAAGACAAGGGATGGGAGCGCATGGTGACTCTGGGGAATCCTTCAGGGAGGGAAGCCTTTAAGGTTGAAGTCTCCCTGAAGGATAATGACAAGTGCTGAGTAGTGGCAGGGAGGCTTGGGGAAGCCCTTTGGCTTCATCCCTACACTAGGAAGTGTTAGAGGTTCTTCTTTAGCCTTGGGCCCACTACCAATTTCATGTCTGGAAAATTAGCTTATTTTTGAGAAAGGCCTGATATGAACCAAAGGGCAAGAAAACCAGACCAGTAGCAGAGCTCAGCCCTCTGAGATGAGCACAGAGTCTGGCAGAAGCCAGTCCATATCACCTACAGCTTTGGGTTACTTATGGCTGGGTCGCCCCACCCTGCCTGCCTCTGACTCCTACTTTCTACCCCTACCCTCAGGCTTGGAAGAGACTCTCCACTCCGAGGTTCAAGGGAAGGCCAGAAGCAGACAGCAGAACACTTGGGTTTTAGCTTTATTTCTTTGTTTAGCTTACTTTATGTTCCTGGGGTGGGAGGACACTTTATAGTTCTTGCCCTGAGCTCTTTTGGGAAAGACTGGAAGTGATATTCCTTACGATGCTTAATTTTGGTTGTTTACTTGACTGAGTTGAGAGACACCTTGGGGGTTGCTAGGGCGTGCTTTAATACCTCTCAGTCTATTCCCAGAGACTAGGGTCTGTGGGTTGTGGGATCAGTGGGAAAGTCAACACAGATGTGCCTGGCACCATCTTGGATGGCACCAGCAGAAAGGGAAGGGGATGCCCACCTGCATCCCAAGCCTGATTCTCCTGCCTTGGCTCCTAGACACTACACTGCAGCTTCACCAGCCTTTAAAGGTGGTCCTGTACCAGCCACTCTCTAGAGAGCTCCTAAGCCTTCAGCCTTAGTCTGGGGTGGCAATTCTGGGTTCCTTCTGTTCTTGTCCAGAACAGCTGGCTTTCTGGTTCTCCAGCCTATAGACAGCCGTTTTGGGACAGACCAGACTCTGTGAGAGCTAGCCTAGGGCAGCTTCTTTACTTTGATCCATAAAGTCTCATTTTCCTCCAACAGTGGCTCCAGCCTTCATAATGCTGTAACCCTTATGATAACTCCTCATGGTGTGGTGACCCCCCCAGCCATAAAATCATTTTTGTTGCTACTTCATAATTGTAATTTTGCTACTGCTATGAATTGTAGTGTAAACATGTGTTTTCTGTCGGTCTTAGGTGACCCCCATGAGAGGGTCATTTGAAACCCCACCCCCAAAGGTTGAGACCCCTGACCTAGAGAATGGAATGTAGAGAAAATTTTACACTAGCCATCAAAACCCCAAACCTCAAAGCATTTGTGTGAGGGACCATTTCTCATCCATTTCAAGCCCACCTTATGCTAGGGGCCTGCTCCCCGCAAAGACAAATGCGCTTAGCTAGGAGCATATTAAATTCTGGAGGTCTTTGTAATATCCAAATGGTAATATCCAGAAAGAAATTTAAAATATGGATCTGGACTTGGGAGAAGCATTAGATTGGATATTCTGATGGCTAATCTTTTTGTTTGTTTTTAAAGACAGGGTTTCTCTATGTAACAGACCTGGCTGTCCTGGGACTCATTCTGTAGATCAAGCTGACCTTGACCTCAGAGATCTGCCTGCCTCTGCCTCCTGAGTGCTGGGATTAAAGGCGTGCGCCACCACTCCTGGCTCTGGTGGTTAATCCTGAATTATACTTGGCAAGATTTAGGGTCACCCAAGAGATACCTCTGACTGGGTCTGTGATGGGGTCACCCAGGAGATACCTCTGACTGGGTCTGTGGTGTGGTTTCCAGGGAGCTTCCCTGAGGAGGGAAGACTTGTCCTGAATACAGGCAGCACCAATCCATAGGCTGAAGTCAGAAAATAAATTTTAAAAAAAGGAGAATGGTAGTTGACAGCCTACAATTGTCTCAGCTTCCTGACTATGAATGCCATGGGTCCAGCCACTTCTTATTCCAGTCTCTGTGCCTTCCCCACGAGGACAGACAGTGAACAGAACAAACCATGAACCAAAATTAACCCCTCCTCCCTCAAGCTGATTTTACCAGGTGTTTTATCACAGTAATGAAAAAGATAACCAACAGAGAGTCCAAGACCTAGACAACATTGGGGTCACATTTACATTTACTTACATGTGTTTACATGTACTTACATGTGCTTACATGGACTTACATGTGCTTACATGTTCTGTGGGCGTATCTGCTGACACAGTGTCAGATACAGCACAAATGCATAAATCTAGACTAGTCTGGGATAATCACAGACAGTCTCATTTCCCTCCATTGTTCAAGCACTAGACAAGAATAACTAGAAGAGGCACTGTAAAAAGGACACCATTAATTTTAAAAGGAGAGTCTCCTTTCGTCTACTTCCTCTCATGGCTCTGTGAGGAGGCATGACCTGAAGTAGTTGCAGCCATCTTGTGGCCATGAAACAAGAAGCCCAAGAGTGAAACCAAGCCGCTAAAGACGTCAGGGAGGCGAGATGGGAGCCGGGTCTCCAATGATACCATCAAGCCACTGGTTCTTGATTAAGCCATTGTCTGCTGCTATGAGTATTCCACTCCGGTCACTACTGTATTAGTTACTACAATGCTTTGGTAAAGTACTGGCTAAAAGCAACTTGAGGATAATTTGGCTTACTGATTACAGTCTATTTTCAAGAAAAGCTATAGCAGGATACTAGAGGCGGGACCTGAAGCTGAGACTATGGAAGAACAATTACTGACATTCTCTCTAGGCTCACACACAGCTTCCTTTCTTACACCTCCCAGGATTGTGATGGACCACCATGGGGATCCTCCCACATCAATGAAGAAAACAGCTCTCCCCGCCCCCCCCCCCATTGACTTGCCTGTGAGCCAATCCGATGGAGGCAGTTCTGCAGTTGAGGAACCCTCTTCTTCCCAGGTGGCTATAACTTGTGTCAAAAAGATACAATGTAGCTGGCACAACAGTCAGTGGTGACCACTCGCCACACAGCAGTGTGTACAAGGTAGCAGAAGGTGCCGAGTGAAGAAATAAGCAACAGAGGAGCCCAACAGTGTGGGGAGGAGAGGAGCAAAGGGAAGGGCTCCAGACTGAGAAAGAATTAGAACTGTGTCAGGCAGGGAAGACAATAAAGCAGGTCAGTAAGAAAGAGGAATAAAGCTATAGTTTAAAAAAAAAAAAAAAAAAAAAAAGATGAGCTCTGCAGGAATGGAGTGCTGCATGGGCCACTTGTGATTTGACAGCCTTTGTCTCCAGCCCCTTGTGGCCACTCCACACTTGAAAGGATGACCTTAGTGTCCAGGTCTAGTGAGTGCAGAGAAGGTGACCCATTGTCAGACAGACCCAGTTCCAGACACCTGGTTCTGCCCCTATCTTCGGCAGACAGGCCCTGAAACAGCTCCCTTTATCACTCCAAGAAAGTCACTTTATAGCAAGTTTGTTCCCAATACAGGACGCAGCCCCAGCTTCCTTCCCTCCCACCATTCCTTCCTTGCTCCTGGCTGCTCCCCTCTGCAGCTCGATCTGAGCATCCTCACCTTCGATCTCAAGGATCCCTGATTAAGAGGACCCTTCTTCCTCCTCCTGTCTTCTCGTCCTGCTCCTCTTCCAGGAAGCCTTCCACAGCCTCCCAGGTAGAAACCATTGCCTGAACTTTGCCTCCTCTCTACTTGACTTGACTGTGTGAGCTCTGAGGAGAAGCGTTAGAAACACTTAGGGTCCAGGAAGATCGATCCACACACCCAGTAATAAGCCTGCTCCCTAAACAGCACCAAGCCTTGCAGACTCTGTGTGATGGACTGCAGAGGAAGACATTGTGGGAAGGGGGCTCTTTCTCTTCCACCCCAGTCCAGCCCCTCTTCCCTTCTCTGATGACCTTGTCAGAGGAAATAACCTTGACAAAGGTGTCTGGGTAAGCCCCGGACAGTGTCTGTTCCCCACCCTCCCAGGTTGAGCTGTGTACTACCCCTCCTGAGGATGAGTGACCCCACAGACCCCCCTCCAGTCTTATGCTGTCACTGTTCCTCCTCCTGGCCTCTGTCCTGGGCTCCAGGCCCAGTGTCTGGCCACTCCATCTTATCTCTCTTTCTCCTCCTCTATCTGTCGTTGTTTCTTTTTCTGTCTGCCCGGCTTGCTTAGAAGCTGTCCTTGTCCTTTCTACCTCTCTTCCATACTCCCAGTCTCCTTGACTAAAGGGAAGACCCTGCCAAGAAAGCAGAGGCTTTCCCACAGTCAGGCAGAGGCATAACTCTCCCAAACACACCCAGAACAGACGAGGCTGGGCAGCGCACTGCTCGGCACAGAACCCACACACAGGCTGCAGATTGGGCTAGAACGTGGAAGGAGCATCCATCAAGATGCATGAAACTCCGGCCATGGTCTTAAATTGGTGGCTTCAATACTTGGATTGTGCACCCCAATCCATATCTAGACTCCCAGTACTCAGAGAGAGAAGGTTCAAAGCCAGCCTAGTCTACATAGGAAGTTCAAAAGTTCAAGGCCAGCTTGGTCCACCTAGGGAGTTTCAGAATAGTTGGTGCTATGTGGTGAGACCCTGTCTCAAAAGAGCAAACCAGAACCAAGCAGAAAGGCTGAGCACCATCTCAATATTTGAATAGCTAGATATTATATTAATTATATTGTATATTATATTATATATTATAAAAGCTATTAATGTGGCAAAGTGTGCTAACTACTACATTGTTCATTGTCACATTGTAATTACCCTCAAATGCCAACCACAGTGAACACTGCATGTCCCACCCTCTCGCCGACAGGCTATCTGAATAATGCTCTGGCCAGAGTTTGGGCAGAAATGGTACATGAACACTTGAACCCGCAATCTTCCTCCAGGCTGCCTGTGTGTAGTGACGGGCCACCACAGACTCAGTAGATGAAGCGAAATCTACCAACAGAGGAAAGGAATAAGAGGAAGGGCTTGAGACCCCGGGTGACTGAGCGACCAAAGACCTCACAACAGCCTGGTCATCTCCCTCCGGACACTGGTGTTCTAAGTCCCACTCCTGCCCCTGAGTCTTTAGCTTAGCTCTGCTGCGGCTTTATGAGAGCATGATGTCTTTGGCACAGTGCACAAGTAAATGCTGGCCATGCAAAGGACAGCAGGGGCTGTGGAGGCACCTTAACTGCTGGGGGTGGGGCATGACAGCCCACCTATAACCGAAAGGCTCTGAAGATGGAAATGAGATCCCCTGGACAAATTGGTCTGATAAACTCAGTATTCTATCGAGTGACCTAAGCTCGATGAATAAGGTGAAGAACATCGAGGAAGATTGCTAGTATCCACCTTGAGGTTCCAGAACACCTGTACACGTGTGTATGTGCACTTCACACATGTGCAGACATGTACATGCCTACACTCTCACACATAGGAACATGCATACATGTACATATATCACATACACATACACATGAGAGAGATTTATTTAAAAAAATAAAGAATGGTATTTTATGACATTTTTGTTTTGCAATAAGTTTCTGTTTACAAGGTTTTAAGGATAATCTGGGGGTTCCCATATGTCCTGAACCCATTTTTCCCTGTTAATTCTTCATTACTACAGCACATTGTTATCACTAATGAACCAGTGTCAAGACACTAAAAACTAAGGCCCTTGTCTTAGGGCTGTATTCTTTTGGGGGAGGGGGTTCGAGACAGGATTTCTCTGTGTAGCCCTGGCTATCCTCAAACTCACTCTGTAGACCCGGCTATCCTCGAACTCAGAAATCCGCCTGCCTCTGCCTCCCAAGTACTGGGATTAAAGGTGTGCGCCACCACTGCCCGGCTCAGGGCTGTATTCTTTAACCAGACATGGTGACTCATTCTTGTAACCTCAGAATTTAGGAGGTTGAGGCAGAAGGATTGCTATGAGTTCAAGGCTAGGCTTGAGCCTGTCTAAAAAATAAATTAACAAATAATCAATGTAAGTTTGTTTTTCCCCTCCAGTCTCCACACATTGGTTACCCTCCATGACACATTTGGAGACTGTGGCTTTGACAATCAAGTCCTTTACCAAGACATAATGCACGCACCACAGGGATGAGGGGTCATGAGGAAACGTGAGGTGAAAGGAGAGTGAATCTCCACACGCCAATCCAAAATATTTCATTCCCGAGCAACTGAGGGGGGATTGGTGCCTCAGGGAAGGGCACGGAAAGGGGTTGCTTGGGAAAGATGCTAGGGAGGGCGCACTTACTAAGAGGCAGCTGATGAGGAGCCAGTCTGGCTTGCCTCTGCACACATACCTAGTGGAGGATGCCAAGAAAGAGTGAAGACCAGAGGCATGTGTGGCAAGACATGACTCTAATGGGCTGAGAAGCAGTGTGGAGCAAGGATGGGGGCAGAGTGATGGGCCCTCAGCATCTGCTCTGAGATCTGGGGACTTTCCTCGTGTCAGAGACCCTTCTTCTATTCTCGAAGCCCATCATTCTGTCTGCCCTGCGGGACTCTGTGTGGGGTTTTCCTTGAGGCCTGGGAGCCTGTGAATCTGGAGGACAGCCATCATGCTGGAGAAACCTCAAGAAGTCTTGTCTTACCAGGCCAGGCTGTGCAATCAGAGCTCTTGGGAGAATCTAGACCCTAACCACCTCTCACTGCAAGCTTCAGTTCACATCCTGATTCCTAGCAAAGAACAAACCTGAGGTTTCCTGTGGCCCGGCAAGGGGGTGCCTGTGGCTGAGCGAGTCCTCTAACTGGGCTGGATCTCTGACATCACCTTTCCAGCCTCACTGGACTCTCACCCTAAGTATTCACCTCACCCCAAACAGCCATGGTTTGCCCTCATCCAGTCCTTGATACTCTAAGGCACAACATTTCCCGTTTCCACCCCTGCGCTCGAATCCTCCTCTGCACGGGCATGTCGCCACCCTCCCTCTCCCCATCAGTACCCTTACGTCCCCCAAGTCTGGAATCAAATCTCACCTTCTACAATCTTTGTTGGCTCCCTCACCATCCGCAGGGATGTGAAGACAGTCCCCTGGGTATTCCCATAGCTGACTCCAGTGTCACTGTTTGTTTTATATAGTTGCGTATGCCTCAGGGGAATTCGCGTTATGCAGCACCATGGATGCGGACCTCTGGGCTTTCTCTCTCCTTCAGTCAGGATTCACCTGCCACATCTGATCCCTGCAAAGCCTGTTGCAGAGGGAACGGATGAATGAACGGTCAGCAGCCGTTGGAACGGTTTGCTTTTGTAATGAGAACAGTTGCAAATGGACATCTTTTCTTTAATTTGATGAGACCATTGATATATATACATGGAAGTGCTGCTGGATCTTGGAAGCCAGGAGACTAAGCAGGGACAATATGAATTTGTCAGTGTGCGGAAGCTTTCAAATCAAGGAGAAGGGGACTGCTTAATTATCAGGCTGGGTGAAACCTGCTGAGGACCCAGAGGCCTAACTGGGAAAATGAGGAAGGAGCTCACAGGTGGCTTGAAGGATACTAGATGGAGAGAGGGAGAGAGGGAGAGAGGGAGAGAGGGAGAGAGGGAGAGAGAGAGAGAGAGAGAGACAAAGAAAGAGAGAGACAAAGAGAGAGAGAGAGAGAGAGAGAGAGAGAGAGAGAGAGAGAGAGAAACAGACAGAGATACACTGAGATAGACAGAAACAGACAGAGATATAGAGGCAGACAAACAGAGAAAGAGAGAGAAAGCATTGCCAGGTCGGTCACCAGCCTCTGCCCTCTCCTTCTCATCCTGTATGGCAGTAACCTGCCTTCTCCCTCTCTCACAAGACTTAGGTAATAGTAACAGAGTACAGGGGACTTCTTGGCCCTCAAATTTCCCTTTGTGGAGCCCAAATCTACCAGAACTTCTGTCTTTTTTCCAGATGGGAATAAAACCCAAAAGCCACCACCCTTAGTGAGGCATCTCTGAGGGAGATGAACACTGGGTGTATGGAGCCGTTTCCCCTGTGGGAAACTCCTCAGCACTAGGCCGTGAGGGCTCTTGTCACGCTCAATGGCTCAGTCCTAAGTTAGTGAACCCTGCCCCCTACCCCCATACTCACACCACCCTAAAGAAGGTTCTAGAACTTTAAAGAAACTCATTCCCATCAACAGCCTTCTCCCACTGTGATCCGTGGTACCCCCCTGCCCCCTCCATTTCCTCAGAATACCACTGGGATCCTTGGATGGAAGGCGCTTGGCAGCTTCCTGGGTTTCCCAGGCAGCCCCTCATCCCCTGACTCCGAGCACTGGCCACCTTTGCCCCCTGTAGCCATGACCCTTGGTTTGAAACCACTCTCTTCTGGGAAGGAGCTACACCCCCTCCCTCCCCCCACATTCCGTTCCCATTCCTGTGTAAAGCCTACTGCAGACTCGGGGCAAAAGGGATAGGCTAACCTGAGGTGACACGGTGGCTTCCCTGAGAAGATGAAATCATTTTTCTTCTGACATCTGTTCACCTACCCCCCTCTAATCCTCCCCAAAATCACAAGGAAGAACTGGCTCCCCCAGACACAAACTCAGGAAGCTCCTTAACACACTTCTGTTTGGGTTTAGGGGACATGTGACATGGCTTTTAATTTAGCCTGCAGTTGACTTTGATAAATATTGAAGTCCATGTATCCCAGACAGGAATAGAGGGAGGACACTCTGCAAGACCCACTGCAGAAAAATTGTGAAACCTGTTTTTTCGGGGGGGGGGGTGCAGACCTCCAACCATAGCATGAGGAGAAGGATAAAGAAGAGGAGGAGGAGGAGAGTAAGTCAGCAGCCAAAGGACAACCTGGATTACACAGCAACATCCCAGTCTGGAACACACACACACACACACACACACACAGACGCACACGCGTGTGTGTGCACATGTGTGTGTGCGTGTGCATGCGTGCAGTTCTCATCCCCGTTGGAAGGGATCTTCCAGACTCCTCAGCAGCTCTGAACGTCCGTGTAAGAAAGTCCTCCCGGTGCTCCTGTGTTGCCCTGGCTGAGTATGTTGTCTCTGAATATGTCACTATCAGTTTAATGGCTTGCTTCCCTCATGGACTTAAAAGCTGGAAGACATGGGGCCTTTACATTCACTAACTCACTAGTGAGTTGTAGTAACTAGCCTCTAATGAATCCCCCCAGAGTGACTGGTTCAGATGATGAGTCTCCAGCCCAGAGTTCAAGGCCCCACTCTCTAGCTGTGTGACCTACTTCCCCTGTAGAAGTGAGACCAAGAGGTGGCTTACCAAGAGAGGGTCTTAGTTCTTAATCAGAATGATTCCTCCAAATATCCCATGTGTGAAGCTGAAACAAGGTGCAGAAAATCTCGACGTCTGGGCAAACATCCCCTGGATCCTAGAAACCAAGTTGTAACCTATCGCCTCTTCCTGCTGTGTAAAGCCAGGAGCATCCACTATCTCACTAGGGTGAGCATCTGCAGCTGGAAAATGAGCCAATAATGTCTCGTTATTATTTATACTAATAAGGTGTACTTTAGAAGCCGCCACCCTCTGAAAAACCTATTGGGCACATGGATTAGTATCCATTTCCATATCCATAGTGACAGACAATTTGATTGCTACCCTCAAGATATTCTCAGCTCCACAGAGGAGGCAGAGGACATCATGCAAGGACTGTCTGATGCATCTGAAGAGAGGACAGAGTTCACTGTGACGGCCGAGGGGTTGATGACCACGCACGGGTTCAGGCTAGCTAGGAAAAGTTTAAAGAGAAGCTTTAAAAAAACTTACTCTCTCTCTCTCTGTGTGTGTATGTGTGTGTGTGTGTGTGTGTGTGTGTGCTTGTGCCCCTGAAGGAGCATCCAGGGGCATAAGCTCAAGAAAACAATGCAGAGGCACCTGGAGCCTCTCTTGGAAACAGCAGGAATGTCAAGTAAAGGTGAGGGGCACAGACTTCCGCGTGTGAGGGCAAAGCAGAGAGCAAAGCTGGATGAAGGCTGGCACTAGGGATGGAGAGGGGGTCCCAGAGATGGAGAGGGGGTCCTTTACATAGTAGTGAAGCTAAAGAGTTTGGGGGTGAGAGTTCAAAGAAAAGGAACACGTACAGTTCACATATGAACTTCACTCTGGTTCATAGTGAGTTTTCCTTAGGAAAGAAATCTCATTTCTCTTCCTTTTCAGGATGAGGAAGCTGGGGCTCTGGTATGTATGGACTATGATCCTCTCAAACTCATACGATAGAGACTTAGCCCTCAAGTTTGTATTGGGGGGGG
>JADRCC010577419.1:0-13168 GCA_019843855.1 Hylomyscus alleni
CACATTTTGGCTCCTTTTTAGGGCAACTCAAATGGCTACAGTCAAATGTTTTATATAGTCACTTTTTATGTGAGAGAGAAGCATGCTAAGAAGTAGAGAAAGAGGATTGCTATTTTTATTGTGAATCTAAATGAGAGAAAAGAGTAGTAACTAAAGTTCATGAATTGACAAAGGACACCATGTTAATGTGTTCTATTAGTTTTACTACCTTTGCTGATGATTGCTTTTGACTGAGGATTCTAAAGAGATACAGAGAAAACAAGAAAGTTATGAATGATTTTCTAGGGCAGTTATAGAGATTAAGATATCTCATGACTTACTAGGCAAGAGACAGAGGCTTAGCAAAGTTTAAATTACAGCTCCAATCCATACTTGACGATGTGAAAACAAGAAGAGCTAATGGTATAGATCTCTCTGTATAGACAAAGACCCAGAATCTAGAAATGCTGATATCCAACAGTAGTATAGTAGAGGACAATGATAACCTGAAAAATTTTTCCTAATAATTATTATCTCTGAAATCTTAATGCTTCCGCCTACTAACTTAGGCCTAATCCTGGAATATTTAGCCTCAATACAATCTTATCTAGGATTTAGCCTCTTTTCAGGCTCTCTGATTTATTGCAAAACAATATTATCCCTTCAGAGATGAAGGGGTTTGCAACCACATAGGAAGAACAACAGTATTAACCAACCAGATGCCCCCCAGAGCTCCCAGGGACTAAACCACCAACCAAAGAGTTAACATGGAGGGACCCATGGTTCCAGCTGCTTAAGTAGCAGAGAACTGCCTTATATGGCATTAATAGGAGGGGAGGCTCTTGGTCCTGGGGATACTTAATGGTCCAATGAAGGGGAATGCTAGAACCCTGAGGCAGGAGTAGGTGGGTGGGTTGGTGGGGGAGCTCCCTCATAGAAGCAGGAGGAGGGAGATGAGATAAAATGTTTGCAGAGGGGAAACAGGGAAGGGGGATAAGATTTGAAATATAAATTAATAAAATAATAAAAATCAAAAGTAAAAAAGTACCTAGGCTTACTCCTTTACAAGTATTATATGTTATCCATGTCTTTGCTGCAAGTTGTAAATTATAAATATAATTATGGGATTATTTTTCCATGTTAAAAAAATATTACCCCTTCCTAGTTCTTTCTGATCTCTGGATAGCTGGACTCAACTCAGGTCTTCTGGCTCAAAACTCTTCGCCAAGCTGACTGATTCCATCTGGCTTCTCTCTCTAGGCCTTTTGTGAATTACTCTGCTTGGCCTCATACTAACTTTGGCAATCTCTTCTAATCTTTTGTCTCCTTCTCATTCTCTGGCTTCTTCTGTCTTCACCTGTATCTAGCTTATTAACTCTCTGCAACCTGTCTCTCTGCAATTGCCCTGTCCTTGTAAAGCTGCCTTCTTTACTCTCTGCAATGCTCCTCAAATAGCTTGTCTATCCTCTCTCTTCTCATGAGAGTTGAGCATATACTATTTTGTCAAATCTTTCTCTGACTTAATCCCTTTATCTGCCACTCAACCAGACATTGCTTTCAAAAATTGGTGCTTCCTCTACCAACTAAATTTATCTTCATTCTTTAGAATAAAGGTGTGTACTAAGGGTTTGTCTGTATTAAAGCCAGGGGATTAAAGGTGTATAAGGTTGAGTCATAAAACGACTAGAAATGTCCTTTTCCAGTAAATGACACAATGTCTAGGTTCATGGTGTGATCAAATATCCTGCAACAATGCCCCAGGGGAGAAACAAAGGCCAAGAGTGAAAGCTAAAACAGAAAGAGCTGGAAAGTTAAGAGATGAACAGCAAGTGAAAGAGAAGCCTGTGGTTTCATAGCATCCTTTCAGGAGGAGGAAAGCCTGCTTGATTTTTTTTTGTTTGTTTGTTTGTTTGTTTTATCCAGGCCCTCAGTGAATTGGACCATTACTGCTTGTACTAGTCGAGGAAGAATTTTACAATCGGGATATGGGTTAGAGGTATAATCTCTCTGGAAACCCCTCATGCATGTGCATGGAAACACGGTTTTGTCAGCGGCTTCATCAAGTTGAGGTATGAAATTAAACATTCAACCCTTTAAGACTGAATTCTGCTTGCTAGAATGCAGTGCACCACACATCCTTGGTTAGGACTCTCTATTTGGGGGAAATCATATGTGATTTGGAAGAAAATGGAGCACAGGATGCTTTGTTTGAATGGCCAAGACTATCAGAAGATGGAGACTTTTACATCACCTCACCAGCTCTTCCTTTGGTTATGGTGTTGGGCAGACATATCAGAGATTGGAGACACTCTTCCTAAATCCAGCGTTTAGGGTTTGAAGTAAGCACCTCTCCACTGCTCAGATGTGGCAATCCATTTCTTAACACTCTCAAACATCTGTATAAGCTCTAACTCCTACATTTAAGCTATTTCCAGAATCTGTATGATGGTTTAGTATTTCCTAATGAGATACAGAGTGCAGGAAATAGCATGTTAGTATGGGTTTTTATGACTTGTAGGTATCATGTCTTTGGCTTGATGTATCTTGACTTAAATTCACACTGCAGACACCCATGCTTTATGTAATAAAGCACAAGCCTATGTGCTAAAAGGCCCCTCCTTTGTATTAGAGGCCAAATAATTAAGGGAAGTCATGATTTGGCTTCCATGTGCCTCTTGGCAAGATGATTTGTTGCTCATGGATATAATGGAATGTCATCAACAGAGAAAGCAGACACTTTGAATGACAGGTGAAGATTTTTCAAAGTGAAGCTTCTGGTCTGTGATAAATTATTTTGGAGCTCGAGAAAAGTTTGTGTTCATTTATTTTATTCTAGACAAGTTGGTTCAAGCTCAGAGCCAGAAAGCACATCTCCACCTGGTCCAATATGTCAAGGGCCCTTGGAAACTCCTTATATGGCAAGCCAAGACCATCTGTATTTGTCAAAACACCACCCCTTCCACTTACTAATGGATGTTCTCAGTGAGTGGGTACTTGGATATCAAGATACTGTGATATCTGTGCCATTCAACTGGAAGAGAATGCCTTGAGCAAGTTAAAATTTTGTATGAAAAAACTCTGTGGGTATTAGAATTTAGTCCTTCTGTGATATTACTAATTATCTTGTTATCATTTCTATTAGAATGGGAATGTAGCTTATTCCCACCTGATTTCCAATGTAGCCCTAAGAACACAGAATTCAGAGAGAAATCTATTTGAAATGTCATTATTGAAATTATGTCATGATTTTAAACAAATAGAAAACAACCCTTTGCACTCAGAAAATATGAAGCAAGTCATATACGGCTCTTAAAAATGGATAAAAACTGTCTTACCTAACCTACCTAAATTGGATAGAATCCTTTGTTCATATTGTTTAAAAAGAAAGTGAGGAACCTCAAATTTTGAAATCATATGTTCAGTTTTGAATACTGCCTAATGTTAAAACAAATATGGTCTTAAAAGTATAGTACATTCATAAATGTTTAGCAATTACAAATGTACAGATTACAAAATAGTCAAAAAATGAATCATTCATGCAAGTATCATTCAGAATAAAGTTATACAACTACTCTCTGCGCCCTTCTTCCCTTTCTCATCTACGTTATGAATTTCTCTTTAGCAGCAACCAATTTTTCACTCCAAATACTGTAACTGAACTCATTGTAAACCAAGCCATAATCATTTGTGTTCTGCTGTATATGGCTCTTCTGTTCAGTATTTTAAAGGATTTATTAATGTTGCTCTATTTTTTAATAGTTCCACTGTAATAGTTTCAGATGTAAATCTATTACACGCTATTTATCCATGTTACTGTTTATGGGCAGCTGGGCTGTGCTATTATAAATAAGGTCCCTGTCCTAAACTGTTATAAAATTTAGTGCCTGAATGCTAAGCATAGCTGAAAATTTGAAGCTGTATCTTTGCCAGTATGGATTCATGGGAGAGCAAGATGTTCCTTTTCATTTTGAGTCACCCACCAAAAGTCATATAACCTCTTTTAACGGGGCTCTCATGTTGCTTATTTTTGCCTGTTAGCAAAACAACAGACATGATTCATCCATTTTATTAGCAGTTTTACAAATCTGGCCTCACAAAGAGAAAAGAATGAGCCTGTTCTTTTATTCATTATCAGGCAGACTTATCATTGATCCAAATTCTGTATTCATTAGTTACTTTATGTGTCTTTGTCTAATTTAACTGAGCTAATGTAATGAATGAGGATCTTGGTGTTAGCTGATTTCATTTCAAGAGACAGCCATAGAACTGACTGAAAGAGAGAGAGAGAGAGAGAGAGAGAGAGAGAGAGAGAGAGAGAGAGAAGCTTTATGGAACCAGAATGACATCTGTCAGGGTAGGAGGTTAAACCCAGTTTTGGGAGTCTGCTGGTGTGATAAGATGCATAAGCATCTTATAAGACCCCTGGGGTATCCCATCTTTCTATAGTCACACCTAAATATTTATATCCAACTGACCCTTTTTCTCTGTGCTTCCATCTCAGTACGAAAGGAAATATCCTTTCCTCCTGAAGGCAATCTCTTCTTTCCCTTCCTGCCTAACTTGCCAGGAGTATGCAGTACTAAAGTTAAAATCCCAGCAATAACTTGCAGTTCCCCATTGCAGGGTGACTGAAACCCTGCTCTGCCTAGTTAAGTGCATGCCTACATAAGTAGCATGCTATTTTTTTTAATATAATTCACATGCTTGCTTATATTTTAAGATTGTTTTATATTTTTACAGAAATGTGTCAGGTGTATTTGTGTTAGAACTTAGAATTTATTAAATATTATTGCCACACTCTGGTTTCTGGCCATGATGGAAGAAGCTGTGCTTGGCCAGTCTTTCTGCTCCTAACATCTAAAACTGTCAAAACCATGTTAAGGAACACAACATTTCAGGCACTGTATAATAAGAAGAACACAACAGTAATTTCTGTAAGGAAACATCTCTCAAACAGAGATATCTTTAATCTCATCTTTCTTCCTAGAGACAATTTCTGAATGTTATAGAGGTGGTAGGACACAAGTACTATATGATGAGCTCACTGAGCAGTGACCACGGGGAACTGAGCTATAATGCCAAAATGGCTGAGCTAGGCAAGATGAGCTGCACAGAGTCAGATTTGGAAGTTGGGAAATGCAAGGCTTCATGCTAATTATTTACCCAAAGTCCTACACCACAGACATTAACCATGAAGTGACTTCTGTCATCTTACATGAAGAATGAACATAAAAAAGACAATGATGCCCAATTAGAGCTAATCATATACACATGGGGTGGGGGAGGGATTATAAAGAGTTGATATGTGAAGTTGGGAGGGAGACACGGTGGGAAATACTATGGGCAGCTGGAGGGGGGAAATGAAGGATGAATATGTTCAAGATACATTGTTTTCAAATACTAAAGACAAATGGAAATTTAAAAAGGAAGAATAAGTAGAGAGAAATGTTATTGTATCTTCGCCATCTCAAAAGAGTAGACATTTGAACATTCAAGATGACTCATTATAGCTTCAAGAAGACCACACAATGAGACCAAAAATCTGGAGTAGAGTCTGTCCTAGACATATTCTATCACAAAGTCAAGCCTCAAGTAAGAAAAGCATAGTTACTAGGATTTGGCATTGGGTCTTGCTATAAGTAGTAACAAAATACATGCTGGAATTAACATCTGTTGTAGATATCAGATTAATAGACTGCAAGTTTGCCAGAATTAGACTATCAGATACCCTATAGAATCCTGTGTGTGTGTGTGTGTGCGTGTGTGTGTGTGTGTGTGTGTGTGTGTGTGTGTGTAAGTGAAGGTATGTTCATGTCATGTTGAGTATGTGGAGCCTACTACCTTCAGGAGTCAGTTCTTGCCAACCTTTCATATTGTTGAGTGAGCGCCTCCTTTGTTTTTGCTAATGTGTTGTGTACTCCAGGCTAGTTAACCGCTGAGCTTCTAAACACCTCTGTTGTTTCTACTTCCTGTCTCATCATAGGAGCTGAGATTATAGATGACTGCCATCTCACCAGACTGTATTTCTTTCAGAAACAAGTGTTGCATTTTTACATATTTTGTTTTCTGTGTGTTCACTTATGCATGTGGGCAGGTGAGTAATGGCAATGGGAAAGACAAACCACAACACACAAGTGGCCATCAGAAGACAAGCTGCAATTTGTGAGAGTTGGTTCTCTCTGTCCACCAAGTAGGTTTCTAGGAGAAAGTGAGGCCATCAGGCTTGGCGGGAAATTCCTGGAGCTGCTGAACCATCTTCCCATCAGATTGGCCTGTTTACATGGGTTTAAGGGATCCAAGCACAGGTTGTTAGTCTGGCATGACAAGTGTTTTTGCCTACTGAGCCATCTCCCCAACATTCAGCCTTATTACTTAAGAGTTAAGAGAAACTTAAAATGAGTAGAAGAGTAGTCTTTACTTCAGCTGAACACAAAGGAGAGGTTATCAGTATTGGATAACCCAACGTCTCTGCCTTTTTTTTTTTTTTTTTTTTTTTTTTGCTCAGACTGCTTAGGACCTTCACTCTGACTCAGCCTCAGTATTAAAATAGTGTAATAAGGCTTGGGTAACAACATTGATCTCTCATATCTTCAAAGGTGGATTAACACAGTAAAGTAGGCACTTCTCATTCTAAGACTGACAGTAAAGACTAATTGTAATATCCTCTAGATTCCAAGGGTTCAGATTAGAGCCTGTTTTTTTCTTTTTTCTTTCTTTCTTTCTTTCTTTTTTTTTTCATAAAACAAATTAAATTTGGGTTGAACAACAAGATGATAGAAGAATCACAAATCCCTTTTAATTGGATACTTGCAGGTAGGAATGTTGAGTGCTATGAATATGGCTGGACACCAGGTATACAAGTGTGGGTGGTCACTTAAAGGTCGCTATCAAGGCTGCTTGTATGGGTCTATGAAATGGAGAGACTGAGCAAAAGCAGGAAGCTTATTCCATCATCTTACTTACTCAGAGCAGTATCTATAAGTTCTTAGTTTTTTTATTAGCACTTCTTTCTTTCAGCAGTCTTAATTACATGTGCATGCGCGCGCACACACACACATACACACACACACACACTCACACATGCACATAGCCATGTATGTATGTATGTATGTATGTATGTATGTATGTATGTATATGAATGCTCTCAAAGGAGAGGAGGCAAGGAAACATGATTTTTGATTCATGAAACTTTCATCATTTCTGAGTTATCTCCTGGCCAGAGAGCGGTCTCTTATTTAGCTTTGATACAATACAAAATATCCACTATTTTTAGCTTCAGAACAATGTACAACATTTCCTTTTAGTGCTATCTTTTCCTATAAGGTGATAAAAATCTCACAGAATCCATGGACTCTATTTTAGGGTTAAGTCTCTATAGCTTCAAACACTCTAGCCTATAGCAATTGAAAGCTTTAAATATTTTCTCATAGCTTCTGGGCCTTTTGGCTAAGATCAGTATAAAGAATTTTCTCTTGAGTTTTCTTTTCATATATAGGGAAAGAAGTCACAATCTATCATTTCAAGATTTTATTATCTTCACTTTGGGCTAGAGTACTAGAATACAACCCAGTTTAAATATATGGTACAAGGTAATATGATGGTATTCATTACTATCCAGGAAATATAGCTGGTTACAATATTTATGGGTTTCTGGTGGTCTATTTAGTTCAATTCATATACATTAGACCAACAAAGTTAAAGAGAAGGTATCCCTCTGAAGGGACCAGCCTTAGTAATTTACAGGCCAATCCTTCCATTCAAGAAAGCCTGCTATTAGTTGGCATCAATATTTACTAGGCAGACTGACAATTGTCTAGTCTATCTGTGTACATCTCCTTATTGAATAAGAATTATTTTCAATAACTCATCTAGAGTATTTTAGCTCACAATTTCTCCTGAGAGTTCTTCATCAATTCTACCATCTTTAGAATTTTATGAGATAATATTCCCTCTTTTCTAAAGCATGAGACGATTACCGTAACCAATTTTTAACACAGAGAAGTGACTCAATTTGCAGCCTGTTCTGTACATTAACAATACCCACTTGCTCAAGTGATTCAACTGTCAAATATGGAAAAACGGATTCATGTTTCTGATCAAGTCTCTGAATAACACACATTGTATGTCTAATCAATGTTTCTTGGGTCTTCTTTCTGAAAATCCTCTACTTTCAATCATGAAAAAACTTACATCCAATAGTAGGAATTTATTCCCACAATTTTAATGTGATTCACTAGAGAGAAAACCTTGGGGATTTACCTCATCATGATATTTTATTATCATAGTATCTTTCATTCGATAAAATTTTAAAGGGAGGACAATTTCATATAGACTATCAGAGGGCTACGTTGGTTTTTACATATAATTGGAAGATGTCCTAGAATAGAAAATAGGATAGTTGTTATAATTTGGCTCTGTCTTCTGAATGATGCCAGTCTATCATAAGGCTAGTATAACTAACAAATTCAATTAGGTTGAGCCAGGTGTCAATTAAGCCATTAAGAGACAGAGTAAGTGGCAAAATAAAGTAAGGCAATACTTTGAATCAGCAGGGATGATGTTTGTGAGAATAGCAGCTAGTGTTGTAGGGTACATACCTTTTGCGACATCATTTCCAAGGCCTTTATTTTAATGTGATCCTTTGAAAATCCTATAAAATAGATTCTAAGAACAAAACTTTATCTTCCCAAGGTATCATCACAAGTAAACTGGTAGAGAGAATTTTCAGGCTGTGACCCAGGATCCTGCACTCCTGTGCTCTCCTTGCTGTCCCCACCCTAGGTCCCCATTAGGTACCTGCTATGTAATGCCAACCACGGTTCCACATTCACTCAGCACTAACTGATTTGCCATGAATCTCTACAGTGAATCCTCATCAGGGAATGAGTTAGCACTCAACCCCAACTTTGCTCTTCACATGATTTTATGTAGCAGACATGGAACGGATGCTTTCTTTTGAATGTAAACAGCCTGGAAGGCTAAATTGAAAAATAGTGGAGATAATGTCTGTCTTCCATGGGTGACAGCAGAGAGTGGAGTTACCTTTAAGAATGATATCTATACATGGGAGCTGAGTGGATTGAATATCTCTACTGTACACTCCTAGAGTGCCACCTGCTTTAAGAAAACTGTTACCCAACACCCAATGATTAATAATTAATTAATTAATTAATTAATTAATAAGTAAATAAAATAGACCATGGATTTGAAAGAGGTCAAGGAAGTTATATGGGACAGATTGGAGGATGGAAAGGAAAGAGGAAACTCTGTAACTGTATTATAATCTCAAACATAAAAGACAATTGTTACACTCTAAAGACTTGGTAGTGCTGTATCTCCGTAACAAAAGGTTTTTTTTAGTTAATTGTCTCTGCCAGGGAGGTCCAGAGTGGGAAAAGAAGAAGCATTTTGTTTTTAATTTAAAAGAAAAGAAACTGTCTCTGGGGTCTCTTAAGTCATGAAACCTGTCCTTAGTTAAAACTATAAAGTTTAAGGAGAGAATCAGATATATGTGTGTTCTGTGCTAGAATGCATTTACCTGCTTAGACGATCGCTACAGTTTGTGAATTCAGTCTAGTGAAAATATTTTTAAAATACTTGTCACATTTATCAGAGTTTCTTTTGAAAAGCACTGGGAAAAAAAGAGACTTACATGAAAATGAACTGTATTCTAAAGTGTAAACCTTCCTCTTTGTCTCTTTTTCCCATCTGTTTGCGATCAGTATCAGCTCAGACAGGAGACACACCTCAAGTCTGTTATGCATTTGCTGAGAAAATAAAAACTGGGGAGGAAGGTGGGGAGAGAGAGAGGGAGGGAGGGAGGAAGAGAGATAGAGACAGAAAGAGAGATAGAGACAGAGAAATGCAAATACAGAGACAGAGAAAGAGACTGAGAACCAAAATACAACACAATACAATAATATACAAAACAAAGAAAGCATATACCCTCTCATTCCAGTGATTCAAAAGAGGTCAGAAATATTAAAGGAGTTGTATTTCCTGACTTACCCAGATCTCCAGCTAATGTAATCCACACCCTTATCATTTTTCTGAAATAGTTCCCCTGTCCACTAACAATTATTCCTGACTTGCTCATTAACAAAAATATTCAGTAACAACAGTTAAATGTTCTTCTTTCACTGGAAGAAAAATTTCTAACATTTTAATGCTATTTTAAAGAGAAACATCTAATGTGAGTTAGTTGTTTTCTCTTAGTTTTCTCTATCTACTGATCTTTCCGTATTCTGCTATTTTGCTCAATTAAGTTTAATTGAGGCATAAATCTTGGTGAACTTTAAAATGAAATTACACACATACATGAAATATATGTGATTCTGGAAAATGAGTCTTCTAGAACAATTCCTTCAACCATAAGGGAATAAGCAAAATTTTCTTGAGCATACTTAGTACATATTTATGAAGGTCTTTAATTAAGATTCATCTCATGCTTTTTCATATCTACTGAAAACCTTAATAATTTTTTATCTACAGATTCATTTTCCAATAACTATCATTTTAATATAAGCATCTGTATAAAATGTTATTAAATATTTTGTGCAAGTTTATTAAAAATAGTTACATACTACTAAAAATTCTTTCAAATTTGTTTACTTTTCTACAGTAAAATTGAGTCTTCCAAAAATAAATAAAATCAAATTTCTTCTATAGTGATAAAATTTCACTAGGTTGAGAGTTCTTTAGCAGTGAAGCAAGTTTTTTTATCTGATGTTCTAAATTTCTCTATACAATGGCTTAATAATTTCTTAATGTGTTGGGTACTCTGATAGACAGCTTGTGAAATAGCCAATGCATTTTGTATGTAGAACAGAGTGTTAGTGGAACTTTCAATGGGGTAATGATGTTGCTAAGTGGCTCATAAGACACAGTATACACAGCAATTAAGTGAGAATCATTTACATGCAGACAGATTCAGGCTGAACGTGTATTTGCCAGCACTTGCTCTCTGTGTCTCTAGGCAAGTTGATCAACCTCTGTGATCTTCAGTTTCCCAATCTATAAAATATGAAGGAAGTAGCACTCGGTTCACAGGGATTTAATGAGGGTCAACTGACATGGTGTTTATGCAATACTTAACACATCCTTAGCAGACTTAATGCTAATTAATAGCTTCTCATCATAGTGCTATTATTCTGCTATCATTGCATTAATCATCCACCAGTATTTATGGTACTGAATGGCTTAATAATTTCTGATTATTAACAGATAATCAGAATTCATACACTTCAGAATTGTTGAAAATAAAGATAGTAAATGTTGTTAAAAGGGTTAACAAGGGCAAGACAGTAGTGGTGCAGGCACGCCTTTAATCCCAGCACTTAGGAGGCAGAGACGGGAGGATTTCTGAGTTTCAGGCCAGCCTGGTCTACAGAGGGAGTTCCAGGACAGCCAGGGCTATACAGAGGAACCCTGTCTAGAAAAAAAATGGCAATAAGATTAAGATCTTTAGCTCATATGTTTCTGGGTACTTCTATAAGAACATATATATGTTCAAATGTGTAGGCACACACACATACACAATTCTTTTTTAAAAAAAAAAAAGAAAACTGATATTGTATTGTGCATAGTGTTTACAACTTCTATTTTTTCAATTAGGTTCAATCTCTTAATTTTATTTTTCTAGTTAATTTTGTTTATTCACCCCATGTATCTTTTATGAGTTCTTTAAATTAACATTTAATCTAAAACTATTGCACATCAGGTTATGTCCCTAACCACTCTTTTTGTCAAGTAAATTTTTTTAATCTTTTTTTTCTTTTACTGAAAATAGTGTTTTTCATAAATATATTCTGATTACAGTTTGCGCTTCCTGTATTTCTTCTAACTCTTCTTTATATCTCACCCCAATCTGAATCAACACCCATTCTCTATCTCCTTAGAAAACAAGCAGGGGTCTAAGGAATAATAGTAAAATAACATAAGATAAAGCCCAGAGAAAGAAATCAAAATATCATATCACAATACATCCAAACAAGAAAAAGTAAAAGGAAAAGCATACAAAATATGCCCGCAGATGTAGAGATACACATGTTCACAAACCCAGGATTCCTACAATCTTTCAAACTGGAAGCAAGAATGTATATACAAAGATTGGAGGAAAAACACAAAAATAAAGAAACAAACAAACTGACTTAACATTATAAGATACAAAACCTCCATAGTACCATCTACTACTGGGCATGGGGCTACCCTCAAAAATAGTTTGTTTCCCCATTGATACTTCCTTGGAGAAAACTAATCATATACAAGTAACTTTCAATGGGACATAGCTTCTGGGTTAAGGATGAGGGTGTGTATCTACTTCTCATTTCTAGGATACCAGCTGGTGCAGATATTCAGACCCTGTGCAGGCTGCTATTTTTTTCTCTGAGGTCATATATATACCAGCCCTGCTGTGTCTAGAAGACCTTGTTTTCCTGGTGTCCTCCATCACCTCCGGCTTGTATATTCCTTCTGCTTCCACTATAGAGTCTCCTGAGCCATTAGATGACAAATTTGATGGAGATATCCTTTTCTAGGAGTAGTGTTTCAAATCTCTCTCATTCTTTGCATGTTGTCTGGCTATGGGTCTCTGGTTTTCTTCCTATCTGCTGAAGGAGGAAGCTTCTCTGGTGATGATTGAGTAAGACATGGATCTACGCATATAGCAGGATGTTGTTGGGAGTCATTTTATTGCTTTGCTCCTCCCATATCTAGTCTCAGATTCTTGGCCAGCATAGAAGCGTCTGGTATGAGGTCTATCTCATGGAGTGTACCTTAACTCAAATAAGATATTGATGAGTTGCTCTCAAATGAATTGTGCCACTATTGTAACCAGTGCATCTGGCAGGTATGACATTCTTGTAGAGCAAAGGGTTTGGTGCTTACCTTGCTTTTGGTGATGTGCAGAGTACCTTCTAGTACCACAAATACTAGTCTATAGGAGTGAATGCTCTAGATAGGCACCATTTCCGGTACTAGCATCATTCGGTGTCAAAAGATGGAGCTCTATCTTCCTATTATTTGGTGATTTTATTTAGATCACCTTCATATATGTATTTATAATAGGAGTCATCTACTGTAATTTTCACATGAGCCCTCAAATAGCCATTAGTTTTATATGTCCTTTCCTATATTCCCTGCCTTGTCCCTCTCTTTCCTACTACTCCATTTTTGATTCTCCCATTCCAGT
>JADRCC010577420.1:2921-13931 GCA_019843855.1 Hylomyscus alleni
GAACAAAAAACTCTGCTGCAGAGTGGCACCGTCTCAAATCTCAATATCTTTTCAACCCATAAAACCATTACTAGACTCCAAGGCTTTAGATCTCAGTAACTCTAAAAGATCCCTTGAGTTCCTTTTGGAAGGAAAGAAAGTAGGCAGGAACTACAAAGGGGGAAAAGCAGGAAGATGAAGGGAGAGATGAAGTCTCGGGAAGGAGAGTGGAGGAGAAACAAGGGGCTATACCCTCTTCCGCTCTTATTCTTCCATTTCACACCCAGGTTCAATTCTAGCTCTAAAACTCAGACCCGCTCTCCACTGAACATTCCAGTTGCATCCCCCACCTCCAAGTTTAGATGCCGTCTCTTTGTTTGGCTCATCTGTGTCTGGTCTAGTGCCACCTACCTGACAAACCCTGCTGGCACCCTGTCTGCTTTGCAGTAATATTTTCTAGACCTAAAATAAGCCAAGCTATTTCACACCCTGGGATCTTGTAAGTGCTGTTATATCCGCTCAGTTTTCCAGGGCTTCCAAACTAATTTCTCACTAAAATGTATCAGCTAACTTCTTCACAAAATCTCTCTCCTATCCCCAGCAAAAGGAGCCACACTCTCCCCCATCTGTCCGCACGGCTGTGCTATGCACCACCCTATAATACAGACAACAATACATTAGAATTACATGTTCCTCATCCATCTCCCCTACCAGACAGCCCTGGTCATCTGGGAGGCCCTGATGTCTAGCTCCTGGCTTGGCATTAGTTCTAGGAAACGAACAGATCTCTTTCAGGTTGGGCAAGGAGAAGGAAGAAGAAAAAAAAAAGAAAAAGGGTGGAAGAAAGGCCAGCAAAGCGGGATAGAGAGGGAAAAGGTAGGGAAGGAACCTAGTTCCCAGCGCTTTCATTCTAGAGTTTGCCCTATCCCACTCCCGTTCACTCAATAGTACTGATTAACAAGGTCGGCTCTTAGACTCAAGGGTAGGAATTTGCTTGTATTCTGTTCTCCAGCAACCCCTAATTTGGGTAATACTGGGAGTGGTGTGAAGAGGAGATGAGAAGTGTGATAAGAACCAACGAATGGATCACTGCTCATCAATAGCATCGCTGCTCATCAATAACATCACCGCTTATCAAGAGCATCAATGCTCATCAGTAGCAAATACCCACCAAGCCTGCAGGAGCCGAGGAACTTGCTGGCTGGTGCAATGGACAGAAAGCTAAAGGGAAAGAGCAAGGGAGCCAGCCATGTTTGCTCTGTGGAGGGAAAGTCTTTGCGACTATTATTCACTTCCCTGACTGAAACGAAAAGAACTTGCATAATGTGTCTTGAGGCATAGATTTGGTTCTTTCTAGAATGTTCATAGAGACATCTGTAGCAGGTTGGGGGAGGATTTAACCTTCAGGGCAGTTTGCTTAGCTTCAATAATATACGCTATCATGTATGCATATGTGCACACACATACACACAAACACGCGTGCAAGTGGAGGAGGACTATTATAATTTTAGTGGGGATCTGCCCTCTCCATACCTATGTTTAATTTGGGATTTTTTTTTTAAGTGAAGCAAATGAGAAGTCAGAAGTACAAAAGTTCCAGCCCTATCTTCTGTTGTCCCCCTAGCCTGGAAAGTTGTCCGTGACGTCCACCAATAGAACTGTGGTGGACAGAGACACCTCCTCTCCTCATTGCTTCTACATCGTTTGCCTACACCATTTCTTCCAGGTCTTTCCTCCTCAGTCTGTTTTGCTTAACTTAGTCTTTTCTGACACGCTGCAAAGAGATGTGCTAAACAGATAAAAGATAATGTCATTATTTCTCCATTTTCCATGTGACTTGATAGCAAGACGTACCCCTTCCCTTACAGAATGTGCATGTTGCTATGATTAATATGCAAGAAATTGTCTAAGCCCCTTTCTTTCCCAAACTCTCTCTCTTCCCCTCTTCCATGTCTCTTTCTTTTCCTTTCCTTCTTTCTTTCTTCTTAAAAAAAAAAAGAGAAGAAGAAAAAGAAGAAGCCTTGGCCTTTTCAAAACAAGGGAAGATTCAGTATAGTTTCTGCGCCCCAGCCATCCGGGAGTGTCACGTCACTATGGCAATTGCTGCCCAGGGCAGGATCGCAGAGCAGCAGTAATTGTGCTACGCCTTAGTGCTGGTGCATGTCAATCAGAACCTATGAATTGAGAAAAATTTGCTCTGTTCATTCTGTTAAATGATGTATCCAATTAAACCTGTTAGAATTCATGATCTTCAGTCAAGGTTAAATGAAAGTAGTTACTCCTGTCAGCTAGGTGATTAAACGCTGCCTACATCAGGCACATTTATGTGCAAAATTAAAATTTTGGTATAAAGCATGAATCTTTATGCATGCCAGTTAATTATCTTGTGGATCCTCCACTTATTAAATGCCCACTGCATTTCTTCTTAATCATCAGCTTCCTTTCAAAACTTATTTCATACTTCACATTACACCACATTTTCATGTTTAAATGAAATGCTTTACCAATAAAAAAAAAAAAAACCAACAAAAAAAAACCCCTTACTCTTTTTGAGGGCTTGGCTGTCCTGTGCTCCTGAAAATAATCACTATTAATATTTTATCTCATTATTATGTACAAGCATTTGTAGAAGCCAGCTTGACTAATGTCAAGGCATTTTGGAAGCAATTTCTATTCGGGTTCTATCAGGGCTTATTTTTATCCAGGATTCAGATTTTTACAAGCCCCTTCAAGCCAACTCTTGGGATCTCCATGGGCAAAGAATCTCTATGATTGTAAGGTATTTTCTCTTTTTCCTTCTTGCTACATCCCAAGTAAATAGGAGCCCAGGGGTCCTCAGAAGTGACGTACTATGGCTCATAAAATATGTTAAGAATAAATGGGCAAACGTATTGTTTCTTTCTTAAAATAACACAGAAGCCTAACTACATCAGATCCTAGACCTGAAAAGAATTGTCTTGTCTGTTGGTTTTTAAGATGACCGCAAAGTACAAAGTAGAAGTGACATGATCCCACAACTTGCAAATGCCACAGGTAACATGGGGGTACCATAGTGCATGATGCTGTAAGTCACCCTACTACACTCTTCTCTAGAAGCATTCCTGTGGAAGTGACCTTTTCTGACCTTTTATTTTTAAAACAACAACAACACCAATAATTCCAACAACGACTCAACCAAAAAAATCAATCAAATAACAACAAAACCATTCTCAACAATATAATTACTAGAATTAAAATTTTATAACAACTTTTCCCCCACTGATGCCATTTCAGACATTGATTTCTTCCCTCTGAAGCATGCAACAACCTGATATGCTATTAAATGTGAGGGTAAAAAAATCTTATCTGGCTTATTTATAATAAAAATATGAATAGAACCAATGTCATTGAAAGAAATTTCTAATGAATATAAGTCTGGGCCATTTTATAGTGCTGCACAATCTTTTATAACCAAAAGAACTGCAAGTGGAGCTACAAGAAAAACATCTCTGATGACGAAATGCCTAAGTTCTCAACTTAGCTGTTGCAGATATTAAAACACACACATACACACACTTCTTACACTAGAAAGCTATGAGATGTTCCTCTTAAATTAACTCGAAAAGAATTGATTTCCATGAAAATTAAACAGAGTTAGTAAGAAAAAAAGGGGAGAACATTTTTCACTGAATAATATTAACGAATTAGACAGTGTTTGGAGACACTGAGCAGCCTCCTGTTGGGGAAGGTGTTAGAACTGACTTTCACTTCAGTGTGGCTCAGACACAGCTCTCCTCCACGGTCTCCTTTGTGGCTCTGTTGTTCTCCAGACACTCCAATATTCAAAAGCCAACCTACTTTTTAAAGTGGAACGCTTAGCACATTGGATCGAAGAACTGAAGCTTGAACTCGCGCCTGGGCAACCCTTTCATTTTGTTTGCAGATCACATTTGCTCACACGGATGGGGGCAGGACTTGATCCTGGAGATGGAAAGTAGGCCCCGTCTCCGTGAGGCCTGAGGTGAGGTAGTCCTGGAGCCTCAGGGTACAAACCTCAGGTGTCCTGAGGGTCTACAATAATTATCTCAGCTTTTTGTGGGGCGCAAGAGGAGATAGAGTATAAATACTCATCCTCTCTTATGGTCCTTGCATAGTTCCTGCTCCTCACCAACTGTAGTGGCTTGGATCCTTCAGTCTCTTCACTGACTTACTGTTTGGTTAGGTTTCGGATAGACTCAAGGAGAGGCAGATAAGTGGTGATGGTTTTGGGAGCCAGAGCTGAGCAAATAGAGGGGATTGCAAACACCCACTTACAAGGCTTCCCATGCAATGTCTGGAAGGATAGACACCCTTGTGCTTCAGTTGCATTTTGGAGAGAATAATACATCCAACAGGAAGGGATCTTTGGTAAGTCCCTGAGGTGGGGGTGGAGGTTGGAGGTGGGTGGGGAGTGTCTGGAGACCTCTCCAGTGCTAGGAAAATACCTGAGCAAGAGCAACTGGTTACCCAAGAGCCACCAGCAGTGGGGAGGACTGGCTGTGTCGAAGGCTTTGGTGCCACGCAGGGGGACTGGCACTTGTGTCCTTTCATGTACTTTGCCAGGGATCACGAGCAACTTCTTTCCCCTAAATGATTCTGAGTGATTATTTAAGGAACCCCAATGTCAAGTGTACCCAAATGGTTTCTCAAATGGTCCGTCAGGCTCCAAGAAGGTGTATTAGATAGGATTCTGGCAAAAGTGGGAAGCTAGAGCGATCCTAAGCTCTCTGGAGGGCTCGGAGGTGGGGATAGAGTAGGCAGACAGCCACCAGGTGTGAAGATGAAGACTCAGCAGGTGATGGACAGAGCAAACAAATATGCCTTTGAGTTAATTCTTACAAACCCTTTGGCTGTGTCTGTATACTATAGGTTAGATGTCAGAAAAGCAACATCTCTCCTTTTTTTTTTTTTCCTAAATCATTTAGAAACAGGAACAATTTTCTGTTCAAATGGTTGCTGTCCCCAAGTGGCTTAAAAACTCTCAGTGGGAAGGACAACAGCCCACTCAGAGGCAGAGTGGCCTCTGTCTGTGAGAAACATCCACCCGCGGGCATCCTTTACCAACTCACTTTATGATCGCTTTGCAACGTGGAGATGTAACATGGCTTGAAATCAACTGAGTGTTTAGGTCTGCTTTGTTAGCCTACCTGGCGACAGATCGGGCTGTTTTGTGGTCCTGTGGCTTTTCCCTGCTCACACAACGCTGTGGCATGTAGAAGGAGTGGGTCAGATTTAATCAAAGGCTTTTGATTGTACAAAGCTTCAAGTCTTCTTCCAACAGGGAAGCCTCTTCTGGAACAGAGAGAAGAAAAGGTTTGGTGGGCAGCACACACTGGTTTAAAGCTCCACACAGACATCGATTCCTCTGAATCTGCAGGCTGCCACATCTGCAGGCCACGGCTGCTACCGATGGCTCACCCTGGCGTGGAGGGAAACCAGAGGAAGGGCAGAGCCACTGCAGAGGTAGCTGTGGGACATACGGACATTTTTATCTGACAGGTCATTGGCCAACAGCCACCTCTTCCTTCTTCTAGTGAAAATAGAGATGAACATCTACCTTCATCATTTACTCTCAAGGTACAAACAGGATGGCTTATGAAATGTTTCTACACAAAGCATCAATAGGCCAAAAGCCTTTAACTGATCTGTGGTTCATAACTTTCCAGTTGGAGTAAGGACAGCAAGGCCTGCATAGAGCAGTGGCATTGTGACGGTCTCTCTGCAGCTTTCTCTGGTGGCCTTGGATCCCTCTCAGGAGCGGCAGTGGGCATAACATGGTTTCGCAGGCACATACTCTGTGCATGGGTGAGAATTTTGTAGTCCTTGAACTGTCTTTATGGGGCGGGGGGGATGTCCTAGCTATATAGTAATAGAACAAGCTGAATGCAGATTTCATTCACAATAATTTATGTTTACTTCAAAGATATTTACTCAAATATCAAATATCTCATTTTATTCAAAAATGTATATAATGGGACAAAATGACACCTTTAAAAAAAAATAAAAGAAAGAAAGAAAACAGCATAGATTATTTCAGTCTCAGCGGTTAGGGTTAAGGCACTTCTTAGGTACTTCCTACTGGGTTTGCCACTCCTCTGGCCAGGTGTGAAGAGAAGAAAAATACTTCATGTTATTTCTATGTATTTAAACGGAACTGCATTGGAGAGCTCTTCAGAAAATAAAGCAAGTAAAGAGGAAAAGATGTAGGATGACTTCTTGGGAGGGGAAGGCCACTAAAGCACAAGGATAGTTCATACATCTTAGAAAGCAGGGCCTCCAGCTCCAGGGACCCCCAGCTCCGGGGATGACCAGCCTTGGGGCTGTGGGTTATACTGGGGAGCCAGAGGACACCTTGGTTTAGCCACTATCTGGACTGCTGATCTCCATGTGGTGCTGAGGTAGGAATCACTCCTCTGGAAGCTTTCCCACCTCCACTACGCCATTAGGCAGGAGACATTGTTTGGCCCCATGGGGTGTGGGGTCAGGACTGTGTGGTAGAGGTCATGGGTTGTGAGACACACCAGGGATAGTTGGGAGGCAACCACACCGTGATGGAAGCCCTTTGTCTGCCACCACCTCCCATGCCAAAGAAGATGCAGGAGAGAAAGAGTTTAAGAGCACCGTCCTACGAGAGTCAGAGCATAACAGGATTTAATAATCCGGTTGATGCAGTTCAGGATTTTATGCACGCTAGGTAAACACTCTACCAACTGCGCTACCTCTCCAGCTCCAAACCCTAAAATTTAAGATCACATGTATCTGTGAATTACTTATAGAACACTTACTTTTCACAGGTATTTTTGTCTGGATGCAAGGAGCATAGAGTCACTTAAAATGTCTTTTCTCAACTTGAGGAGATTGAAGTCTGTTGCTTTACAAATGTAAGAGACATTTCCCCCAATATATTTATACCACTAGACAAAAGCAAAAAGTTACGGTAACATGATTTTGAATGTAAAACCTCAGCTTAGAGCTAATGCATATTTATTACTCCTTTCCCCTGCTCAATAGCTGTGTGGCTTTGGGCAAGTTACTCAACGTCTCTGTCTCTCTGTAAAAGGACTTGTGTCTAAAGGATTGTTGCGAAGATTATATAAGAGCTCATATATATGCTATTTACAGAGGTTGATAAAGGGAACACTAGATGTTTAGATGTGTTTTTGCATCTGTGTAACCCATAACAAAGCATAAAATTTTGAAAAAAAATGCCTTTTCTTTCTTGTATCTTAGGAAGCTGTTCTTAACTGCCCTCAGTGTCCACATCACTGTATGGGCACCGCCACGGCCTCTGACACCTGTTAGGAGCTCAGAGACTGAGAAAAAAGAAATCCTTAATTGCTTTTTCCATTGATGCTGTATTCGGAACATCTTTTAAGTCTTTTTCCTTTGAAGCAGAGTTGGAGCTTATCAAAAAGAGATTTGAAACATAGATTTGAACATGCAGTTAGTACAAAAGCACTCAGCGGAAGGATAATGTGTGGGTGTAGGCTTCTCAAAGGAGTATTCACCCCCTGTAGGTGTGTGTGTGTGTGTGTGTGTGTGTGTGTGTGTGTGTGTGTGTGTGTGTGTGTGTAATGTTTGTGTGTAGAGAACAGAGGTTGATGAGGGTAGGTAGCCTCCTCAATAGTCACTCTCTACCTTATGTTTTGAAACATGGCTTCTTACTCAACTCACCAACTCCAGTAGACCAGCTTTCCAGTGAGCTCCAGGGATTCATCTGTCTCCACTTTCCCTCCTACCCTCCCAGGAACTGGGGTTACGCATGTACACTGTTGTCTGGCTTTTACATGGAGTCTGGTTTCTGAACTTGGGCCCTCATGCTTGTATGGTGACTGCCTTGTCTAGTGAATTATATTAAACTCATCTGTTAAAGGATGGTGAGAAAACATGGTCTTCTTCTTCTGTACTTGTCTCCTAGTGTGAACCCCCCACAGCACAGGGAGCGCTGCGACCATTAAGGAGCACATGTGGACAAAATGTTTTAAACATGGAGCACCAGATTTGGTTAAAAATAAGCCTTTTTGAATTATCTGAGTGGTAAGAGGGAGTCAGTTGATAAAGGACAAGGGAAATACTAAATATGCATCGTGCCAAACAGTGAAAAATTAAAGATGGAAACTAACATTAATTACGTTCCTGTAAGATGAATAGGCCGCTCACCGTTAATGAGAATGAACACCTTTGTCCAAGTTTCACATCTACCTGTGATGAATGTGCTAATGGGGATAAGATACATCACAGCAGCGTTTGAATTAACAGCACACTAATAGATTGACATATGAGTGTGAACGAAGCGTTTAATCATGGAAGCCAGACCACACCCAAGAGCACATTTTCATATTGCCTAATGGGATCCAAGCGAGTGCAGAAAACAACAGAGTCTATTTTAAATACCATATCCAGGGTGCTGTCCATAGTGTACAGTGTTCTAAAAAAAAAAAAAAAAAGACCAAAACAAAACAAAAGAGTTTACTGTTTGTAGGCCAGTAAACCTAACTAAGGTGAATCAAAGGTAATACAGGGGATTCAAATACTCAAGCTAGAGCACCATGGCTAACCTGTCAACTTCGGTTCCTACCATGTGTCTCGGAAACAATACTGAACTTGAGGTAGACAGAGCATGAATCAGGCTTGTGTTGTGGTATCATTCTATGAAAGTTCTGCACATCCTTTGTAAATACCTGATGCTGTTCTTACAGTGTGAGAACCCTGTCTAATAGATACAGCAGTACCTTGCTGTTTTGATGGATGCTGGACTCCTGATATACAAAGTAACATTACTTAAAGCTGCACTTATGATGATTACATATTCTCGGAAGAGAGCAATTATGCATATATCACAACAATGGGGGATAACAAGCATATGTTTATAATCTAGATCCATGCTGTGGGAGAAAATATATGCGGTGTACAGTATTTCCAAGCAATCTTAGATCTTAAATAGATCAATGTAGTTCTTATACTTCATGAAAAAGTGGGAGCTAGAACCATTTGATTATAGGATAATAAGAGTGCGAAGTCTTTTGAAGGGTGTGTGAGCCATCAATCATTCATTCACTCTTGGAGTCCCTAACAGGGGTCAGGTGATGCTTGGACAGCTGCGTGGACATTGAAGACAAGGACCCAGTACACCTGCTGTGACGAGGCCACAGGCCCACGGTGGATAGCATGGTGGGTGGTAGTCACGTGTGAGAGGACAAACATCACAAAGCGGAATAAAGGGACCTCAAGAATTTGGTGACTGGATCTGAAGACTACACTTTCTAGGCAAGTGGGATGGGCTCTGTGACTGAGCCACACCCCAATCCCTTGAAAAAATTACCCACTGAGAAAAAATGGTGTGTCTTTTATGTATATGATGACATACATATTAGTATAGAATGTATATGTATAAGATGCATGTGTATTTTTGCATTCGATGACACACATAGAATGGCTAAAATGAGCTAATTGACATTTGTATGACATCATATTCATACTTTTGGGGTGAGAACCCTTAAAGTACTTAATCCCCATTCTCTTAGTGATTTTCATTAACAATATATTATTAACGGTAGTCATCATAATGCACAATACAACTTGAACTTACACCTTCCATCTAAATGAAATATTGTATCATGTGACTGCCTGCCCTTTCCTTAAGCCCTCTCTAGCTTTTAGTAACCACAACTCTATTTCAAGCTTCTATGAGTTCAACATTTTCAGGTTACACGTACAAGATCATGTGACATATGTTTTTCTGTGTGTGGTTTACCTAATTTGATCGAGTAATTTCCAGCTCTATCATGTTGTTGCAAGTGGAAAGATTTTTCTCTTGCCATATTTTCATCAACTGATGGTTCTTTCTTGCTCCCATCCCTAACTACTGTGAATAGTGCTGCAATAGATAGGAGAGTAAGTGCTGGGGTCCTTGGATACACTAGCTTCATTTGCTCGGGCTGTAGTCTCAGTAATAAGGGTACTGGATCCTATGATAGATGTACTTTCTTTCTAGAGGATCTTCCTTAATGTTTCCCATGACTATTGACTGACAGAGTGCAATTGTTTTCCCTTCCCCAAGCTGTCTTTCTTCCTTTGGATCACAACTATTTTTCCTCGAACGAGGTGATATTGTGATGTTTTGAGTTGCATTTCCTGATAACCAGTGACCTGGTATTGTTTCTGTATGCATAATGTGGTGAGTGTTTGTGTGTGTGTGTGTGTGTGTGTGTGTGTGTGTGTGTGTGTGTGTGTACCTTCTTTGGGGAAATGCCTATGTAGGCCTATTTGCCATGTTAAGACTGGATACTTAGGATTTGGATCCTGAAGTCTGCAGTTCCTTATGTATTCTAAGCACCACCTCATGTCAAATGTATCACTTGCAAATATTTTCTCCCATTTTGTAAGTTGTCTCTTCACTCTGCTGATTGCTTGTGTCTTTTGAGCTCTAGAAGAAGCCTATTATATTGATACAGTCTTTGCTACCTATGCATTTGGTGTGATATTAAAAAAAATATCCTTATCTAGATCAGTGCTGGGGGTCTTTTCTAAAAGAGGAGAGTTTATGCATCACCCAGTTCTTCTTTCTTGCCAGCACACATATGCCCAAGGTGGTGAAAAATAGATATTCAAAGTCATTTCCTGAAAGATCTTGACCCATAGGAACATGACTGTTTTCTCAAGCCAGAATGTGGCCTGAGCACTTTCTCTGCTGGAGACAGGGCTCATGGTGTGGTATGAACAGAGATTAGAGACTGTGGTAAGCAAATTTCACAAGTTAACTTCAGTGATTATTTTATAGAAGCAGAGTTCAAGCAAAATGCCAGATGATTCAGGAAAGAGAATTCTGCTTTGCAAGGCAAGCATGTGAGGAGGAACATGATGGGGTCAGGGCACATGTGTGTAGACATAGGATCAGGCGCCCACGTGTGCACACACAGGAAAGCTTATAGCACTGCGGGTTGAAATGGCTTACCCCTGATTACATCTATATTTCTCTATGAAATATATGACAAGGATTTCAGTTGAGAGTTG
>JADRCC010577422.1:1729-16177 GCA_019843855.1 Hylomyscus alleni
AGAGAGAGAGAGAGAGAGAGAGAGAGAGAGAGAGAGAGAGAGAGAGATCTGCTCCCATGGGACCTTGGTTCTATGAGCTAGGCACAGGCAGCCATGCTTGTGCATGTTGGTAACAAAGTATTAGCAAGGCTGCTGTACCAGTCACATCACAGAGCACCTGGCATTTCTAAGATTTCCTGAATTGGAACTCTTGAACAAGTCCTGATTTGACAAATGAGTTTCAGCATGTAAATAACCATTATATTTCCTTTTTAGAATTTCTTTAGCTGTCACTGGTACACAGATATACACTTATTCCTGTATAACTTCCTTTTTCTGTTTCTCTCTCTCAATGAATACACAAATATAACCAACTAATAAGTATAGTGCAGTCTCCTAATTATCAACACAGGCTTTCTTCTAGTAGAGTTTGAACCTTAAGTTTCCAGTAACTATTTCCATTCTCATTTGTGTGCTTGGTGTGAAGGAAAACTATTTCACAAGCTATAAGATTTTATCATTTATCTCAGTCATATATAGAGTAGTATATTCCTTTACTTTTTTGAAGGAAAACATGACAGAGTAGTCAAGAGGAATCTGTGGCTCACTAGGAATTAACTACCCAACTAGAAGTACAACAACAGGGGAAGAAGTGGTTAGAAAGAGACATCACCTCTTGGAAAGTTCTGTGGGAACTCTTCTTTCAGAACAATAAATCAAAAGTACATAGAGAATAACAGAAAAGTCAGATTTTTAGAAGGACTCTAGGTAAAGAGATTTGAAGAAAATGTTTAATCTGCTCAATAGAATATTGTTAGGAAAGCAAAGAATCTGTGGAGCTTTGGTCAATATGTCTGACGTGGGTTCCAGAGATGAGAGAGAATGGATCAGTGACCAGGAAGCAACTTAATTCCAGATTTAAAAAAAAAACAACAAAAAACAACAACAAAAAACACCACCACCACCAACAACACCCCCCAAAACAAAACCCAAAACAAATACCCTCAAACTCCCAATTCAAAAAAAATTCTTGTTTTACATGAAATATGGAGCCCCATTTGATACATCTAAAACAAAAGTCTCACACCTAAGGCTTAGGGAACACTTTAGAAAAAAAGACTAAAAGATGGTAAGAACCAGATGACCTGCGTGTCTGCTGAGAGATTGTGATTTCTGTATACACCAAGGGACTACAGCCATGAAAGTTAAACAATATGGGCACCTACCCAAGACCTGAATGACAATATGAGTTGACATGCCCGTGTGTATGGGGAAAGTCTCATCCCAACCCTAGAGAATGAACTGCAGGCAATCAGTGACACCCGAGAATAAGAATATTAGTCTTCCCCAGGGATGAGTCCTCCAAACAGTTATCTACTACCAAGTGATATGCCTTAAAAACATATACATGTGAGCAATCCTAAATAAATGCAATGGTATGTATTTGTATGTTCATATAATAATGATATTCATTAAAAAACAAGAAGCCATGGGCTTGAAAGGGGGGGCACGATAAGGGGTGGAGGGGAGAAGAAATAATGTAATTACATATATACAGAAGGGGTTTAGTTTGATATTGAAAGTGACTGACACAACTGGACTTTCCTAATGCCACACCGTTGCAACATACAGGAGGCTTGTTTAATTATACTGTTAGATAACACAAGAAAGGAGGTGAGTTGTAAAAAGATTTACAGAGCAATGAACCGCTCAGTAAGTTTGGTTAGTATATTGAAAGCTATACTGCAGTGGAAAAACAAATGCCTGGAGAATGCAATCATTTTTTTTTTTTTTTTGGCCTTTTAAAAAAATGAGCATCCCATTAGTTTATATTTCAAATGATATACCACTCCCCAGTTACCACTCCACAAGCTCCCATCCCACGACATCCTTCTGCCCCCTCCCCTTTGCCTCTACGAGGGTGCTCCCCCACCCACCCTGGTAGGACTACTCCTTGGGAGGTTCAGCCAGCAACTGACCAATACAGTTGGATCTGGATGTTTGGGACCAACCATCAGATTGAGTTCAGGGACCCTGATTGAGTAAGGGAGCTGATTGAAGGACTGGAGGAGCTGAGGGGGGTTGCAACCCCATAGGAAGAACAAACAGAAAAAAGAAAAGAAAAGTTCCCCATAAGAAGGCAAAGTTTTAATGGGATTATTATATACGTCTAGGGTCTACATAGTTGAAGGAAAAATTGGAACTGAGAGCAGGTCAGAAAACACACCCGTTCTTTAGGATTATTTTAAGTCTCGGTTTCTTTAGGTCTCCATTGTATTTTTGGTGCCTTTTAATGTTAAAATTTCTACTACGCTTTTAGGTTTTAAAATGCTTCGTGAGTTCTAAATATCATAAATGATAGGCTGGTGTATGTTTGTTCACATTGGGCTTTGCTTAAAGGAAAAGGTGGAGGGGCAGTGTACTGTGTGAATGTAAAAATCTCAGAACTCTTAAGTGTCACAGGAAGGACTCAGTCCAAAGATGAGAGAAATTGTGGGCCTCATCCCCTTCAATTCTTATTGTTTATTGATGTTTTACTTTTATATCTGATTGTTTTAGTAAATGTATTTCTTTTGAAAAAGAGAAATTTGACATTCCAAGTTTAGAGTTTTCACATCAGAAGAAACATGAGCATTGTGAAATTTGTTAAAAGTACGCAAAGCCACTTCACTTTCTTTTTAATGTCCCAGCGACATGGTATTTTAGGGGTAAAGTGAGGATAGAAGTAGATTTGGGGGATGTGACAGACATTTAAGAGAGAAACCCAGTGAACAAAAGGCTGGCAATATCTGAGTCGAATCCTTCTAATAGCATATAATCAACAGAAAAGTTAAAGCACAGAAAAGTCACAGCCAACTGAAACATGGAGGCCTTGTTGTAAACTGCTGCAGAAATCACATTTCTTACAGAAGTCAGCAAATAGTATGCAAAACTAGAAGTTTTTTCTTTGCCTTAGTATCAATGGCAAAGTTTATCTCAATGAAGTCACTAGGAATTTTATTTTCCATTGATAACGCTTGTGCTGACCTAGCTGTTTTGGACATCTGCAGCATCTCAAAGAACTAAAGATAACTGAATGAAAAACCAGCACTCCTAAATCTGGCTTGATGCTCAGCAAAGAGGAGAGTGTGTGTGCACGTGCTTGTGTGCTTATGTGTGTGTGTGCGTGTGTGTGCATGTGTGTGTGTGTATGTCTGTGTATGCATGTGCATATACACCTCTCTGTGTGTGTATGTGCATGTGTGTGCATGTGCTAACATGTGTATGTTTATGCATGTGTGTATGTTCACATAAGTATATCTTTGTGCTTATGTGTGTGTGCATGTGTGTGTATGAATGTGCTTGTGTGTGTATGAATGTGCTCATGTGTGTGTGCATGTGTATATAAATGTGTATGTGTATGCATGTGTGTGTGCATGTGCTTGTATGTGTATGCATGTGCATATACACATGTATGTGCATGTCTGTGTGCATGTGCAAATACATGTATGTGCATCTGTGTGCCTGTGACTGTATGACTTTAAATTTCATATGTTTGTGTCTTAATGTGTGTAACTGTATCAGAGCATGACTAGGTATTTGAGACTGTGTGTGTATGTGGCAGCATGTATATAATAGTGTATCAAAACTAAGTATGTGCTACTTTGTGTGTTATTGTATATATATGTGAGTATGTTTCTTCATTTGTGTAGCTATGTGTCAGAGTGTGGTATATGTGAGTCTTTATGTGTGTAAGTATGTATCCAGTGTGATTATGCATGTGTTACTATGAGTGTATCGGCATGTATGTGACTGTGTGTCAGCATGTGACTATGTATGTGTTGTTCTGTGTTATTTAGTGTGTGATTTTTGTATCTTCATGTGTGTGACTTTCTCAGAGTTTGACTATATTTCTTACTTTGAGTGTGTGTCTGCAGGTGTATGACTCTGTTAGAGTGTGACTTTTTATGTGTTCTATGTGACTGTATGTGACTATATGGGTATGTGTCTACATGTGTGTAACTGTATGTCAATGTGTGACTATGTATGTGTGCCTCTGTGTGATCATGTGCATGTATGTGGTTTATTTTTCATTATGTATCTTCTTATTTCACCCTACTCACCTAATCTTCTTGAACCTCTGGGTAATGGCTAGTTTGAAGTCTTCACAAACACACACATGCACACATGAAAAAAATACATCCCAAATTTTAACAGAATTAAACAGTGAGCTAGATCTACCCTAACAATGTGTTTTTCAGTATACATGAGCTGTGATTGCTGCCATGTGCACAGTTTAGGACTGGGATGGATAGCTGTCATTCCCTTGTGCTTAAGTGGAGGACAGAATGACTGCATCTTCATGCTGCCATTTTTGTGGTTTGATTTTCAGGGTTGTTTAGCTGAAAATGTCACAGGCAGTTCCTGCCTTGCATTTCCAGCTGTGCCCAAGAGCTGTGCAGCTCATGGGGTGGCTTGGATATTTTTTTATTTTGTTTGCTTTTCCACAGGGGCAGCCATATTGCTAGTGGCATCCATTCGTCAATGTGACCAGTGTTTTCTTAGAAAATGCATGCTGTGTTTTAGAATGTTTTTACATTCTTATTAAGCAATACTTCCAACTTAGTTGAATATATATATATCAAATTTACAAGCTAAGATTGAAATGACCATGTCTAACATTATACGAACTTCCATAAAACCTGTTAAAATTTTAAGAACTTTATAAATAAGTAAAAAAAAAAAAATAGAAATAAATTATATTTTCTTCAAGTTAGGTATCCATGACTAGGAGTAGATACTTTGAATAGTTTTCCTTTTCATTTTTAACATTTAAAAAATTTCAACCCCACAGTTTGGAATTTAAGGACATTCTTCAAGTTAAAACCCCAGCTTTAGAATACCTAAGTGTTTTCTCATAATTCAAGCAAAGATACATACTCCTAAGAGTAACAGACATTGCATCTCTGCCAAAAGACTCTCGTCTTAGGCAGCATATCCTGAGGATGTAATGAAAGGTCAGTCCCAAGAGACTCTGCACCTCATATGGAACCCTACTGAATCACGTAGGAAATTAGGGCAGAGTTGATTTCCTGTAGCCACTAAACAATAAAAATCCAGAGCCAGCAGACTTCTGTTGGCTTTCTATTTTCAGAGTGTGCTACTCAGCTGAGTAACCTGCTCAGGGACCACACCTAGGCTGCAGCGCCCACACTAGGGTTCTCTGGTGGCTTGTCTATTGTTTGACAAGGCATTGAACAGATCCTCAGAGTAGGACATCCTGATTAACAAGGGCAGTGGAACATGTTTCAGGGTTATACCTTATTCACTAAAGAATCAAGGTCCTTAATTCTCAGTCTGAAAATAAATAGTCATGTTGTCCCTATCCTGAAGCAAGAATTTAAGATCATTTTAAAGCTGTGGGTAATCTCTAATTCTAAACATCATTGTTCTCTGAAAAAGAGCTGTCAGTGGTAGTGTTTTTAAAAATGCCTGAACTTTGAAATTTTAAGATATCAACAAACTTCTCAGTAAAGTTCTAGAAATATAAAACACGACAAACTCTATAAAAGAAGAGTTTCACAGATGATGCATTGTTGGAGTGTTTATTTTTTCCTTTGTCTGACACCCCTAGGAAGAATGTTCTCCAAGAACCTGAAGAGAAATCAGGCCAAGGGAGCAGTGAGCTCAGAGGCTACAATAGGAGAGTCAGCAATATGAGAGCATTAGAAATTAAAGCCAGAGGAGTCTGGGGGGCCATGGGGTGTCACTGGCTCCTTGTCAACACTGGGCAGTTACAGGAGGCATTTCAGTAAGGGAGAGATGACTTCTGACTCAGGGTTAGAATAGCTTTAACAATAATAAAATGTTCAAAATTGGATTTGGGGAAAGAGAACGCAGAGACAAGAATGAATGAAAACAGGTACCTTTTACATGGCAAATGTGAAAACTAGAACATTAAAAAATAACTGTGAATGTTTCTTGAAGTCATTGAAGGATTACCCAAATATTAAAGACAAAGAGAAACTGTTAGCAATTAATGGTGACTTGAAAAGGATGGTAGTTTTTGTTAGTGATGTAGCCACTGCCCCTGTAGACAATATCTTGCCCTTCATTGGCCAAGAAGCTAATTAAATTCAACAGGCCAAACACTGGGTTGAAATGAAAGTAGGAGTAGGCTTGGTGAAAAGAAAGGTTTCAGGTGAGTAGGAGGAGAATGAGGGGAACAGGAAAGAGGAGAAAATGACTGACGTTTATTATATAAATGCATAAAACTGCCAAGAATTTAAAAATTGAAGATCAAACTGCTATTAAATTAATGGTTATGTATCATGAAACTGTGCCACCTCCTGTATACCTTCTGTTTTTTCAACAATCTTGCCAACACCATTACAGCTTTCCTTTGTGCAAACTGATTATTCAGTTTTAAAAAGAATTCTCTGGGATGGTTAATGTTTTCAGGCCTAGGGCATGGCTTTTCTTACTGGTTTCTTAAACTAAATGTGCTCATTCTCTATGTCTTTTATTTCTTGTTTTATCAGGCAGGGTCAATGCTGGCTGTACAGAGAATGGGGCACTCTCCAAAAAGCCTTCATCATTTTGCCCAAGAGAGTTTGGCAGGCATTTTTCTGAAAATAGAATTGTATGTAGCCTTATATTGTAACCTTGAGTTTGCTACCTTTATTCCTTTCCTCTCCCAAATTACAAAGTTAGAGATCATTTTGTATAGTTAGTGATAGAAATTTCTTGATGCCCAAGGCAAGAAAGAAGCAAAGGATATGGTATAGATTCTGAGCACAGGATGGTGGTTCTCACGACGATGAGGAGAGGAGCTTGAGTCATTCAGTTTTGTGGTCACGGAGTCTTAAAACTCAGGCAAGCAAATCTGGTGCTCCTCATGGGACTAAACTGGCCTCCAGGGTCCTAAGTGTAGTTGATTTCTCAGTTGGGAAGCACTAGTGTGATTTAAGAATTTACAAGTGAATCTCAGTGCATCCCACTCTGTTCTCTTAACAATAAGATCCATCTCTCGCCGGGTGTGGTGGCACACGCCTCTAATCCCAGCACTTGGGAGGCAGAGGCAGCCTGGTCTACAGAGTGAGCTCCAAGACAGCCAGGGCTACACAGAGAAATCCTGTCTCAAAAAACCAAAAAACCAAAAACAAAAAAGACAAAAAAAAAATCTATCTCTCAAATGCTTATAAACTAGTAGATTTTGTTCCTCTGTTGAGCTTCACAAATAATTATTTTTCTTTATGATTTTTGACATATATGAACACTTGAGATTTTTTCCACATTAACCCTAAGACTCTGGAGCATGCAACGTGCAAATAAGTCACTATGCCAGGAACTACGACTGGAGAGGGAAAAAAATCTTTTAACTTGTTAATTTATACTTTTTTTTAATTTCAAAATACATTGATTTTAGCACAAAATTTTAATTTTATAAACTGCAACAAAACTATTTCTGGGCTTATTTCTGTACTACACGAGACACAAAGTAGACCAACTGATCAAATGTTAAAGTCACACAATATACAATGACTTACCTAGACTGTTAATATGTGCATATAGTTGTGCTAATAAATGAGCAAATAAAAAGATATTTAGGTTTTAAACTAAACTCCTTTAGTCTTATGTTTTAAAATAATGCTTAATTATAACATTGAAAGAAGATAGCTACACCTTTTTTAGTCCTCTAGTCTAATGATTCTAATGAGAGAATCATTAAGGAGTATTTAGAATTATTCCTGTGACAGATAAAGATTTTGTTGGCACTAATTTGTCTTCATTAAAAATTATATTTCATTAGTCCCTTTAAAATTTCTTGACACTTCAAGGCTCAGATAACCAGTTGAAACAAAGCTCTAATGTCATACCAAGTGTCTGGTTATTTACCGAATAAAGTGTAAAATTAAACTACTTTAATTTTTACTGGGAGTTCTGTACACCCAAAACATCATCTAGAATGAATTATGCACTGTCAGTATTCTTATTATTTTATTTGTATTTATACCACTTAGAAGAATTTGGAATCACAAAAACATTCAAATTGTCCCTGGTTACCTTAAAAGATTGGAGAACAAAAGGTTTCAACTTCAAAATCAAGAAACATAGGTTCAACCTTTTATTCGGGTCTATTCTCCCTCTACTTCCTGAGAAATTAAAACTAATTATATTGATAACAAAAGTGCAGTTAAGTATCTATCCCAGTTCAACATTAACAAATATTCAGATCATTTTAATGCAGATAAATGGCTATTTTCCTTTGCTTTTGCAATAATGATTTTTTTTTTAAAATATATAAATAGCCACTGAAAGAGATTCAATATAGTGAAGGTTAGGAAAGGGGACATTGTTTAATCTTTAGTTTATGAATTGCTAATCCATTCTATAGAGGAATCAGCATAATTTTATCAGAAGTTTTAAAGGAATTAAACCATAAAGGGCAAGGTTTTCATTATCTTCTTTTCAATATTCAAACTGAAGAAATGATTTATAAATTTTATGGCAGAAACTTTGACCACATTTACAAAAAAAAAAAATCTTTCTTAAAGGTGAGTCAATTGACTGATAAAGTGAGCCTTTTTCATATGGAATATGTTTTAAATTAGGGCTTAGATTTATCTATTGCATGGCTTTTATATAGAAATGCAAATTTGTAGATTTCTTAAATTGTGTTTAATATGTCTGAAGATATTTTTTCTCTCTGGGTATATTTAAATATGTCAATTCATGTAAATGTCCATCTTGTTTTCATTTGAATAGTAGAATACAGAAATAGAGTATTTAGTGAGTCAACAAATCTTTAAAATAATCAATTCTTGGGAAAATCATATATTATTAATAAGGTAACTGTCTATAGATCAGATAAAATGACATTGGCTGTAGTTAAATGTCATCTTTATTTTTGGAGACACACAGTCTAAAATAGAATACAGATATATTCACAAATTCTCCACCCAAATACATATATGTCACTAAGACAAACATATTCAAACCCATTCCATAAAAATCTACATAGAACACAGAATTTTTGTTACAAAGTTCTTGAAACAGGATCATGAGTTAATTTGAAAATACACAATTATAGATTTGTAATCAATAATCACTCATTCACACCCTCAAAACCAGGAAGACTTTCCTGCATTTGCTTGGATTTTTAGCAGTAACTTGTATTAAATACACTGTGCCTTTGTTCTCTTCTCTAAAGTCCAGTCCTTTGTTTTTTTCCTAGGCATCCTTCGATTCAGGGAACTGCGTCATTTCTTTGGAAAGACTTACTTTGCTCACAGTATCTTAACTGCTGCTGGAGTTATCCAGAAGCTCTTCCCCTTTGTCACCAAATAACCATAATCAGCTTAATGGTTTGGATCTGAAAGGTCCTTCAGAGGATGTGAAAGATTTGGGAATCACCCAGCAGGCAGTGAGATGGATCTTGAGTGAATTGACTCACGAGTGATTTCACATTGGATGGGATGCTCAGAGGTCAGTGGCGGATCCTGGGTAGGAGGGACTCAGATCCTGGGAACAGCTGTGCTATCTAAAGATTTACTTTGCTGTTGGGTCTCTCTTATCTCACTTGATTTCTCAGCACCATAAAGTGATTATCATTCCTCCGCATGGTTTTCTGACCTACATTTCTTGGCTTACTGCTGTGGAACTTGGGGACTGAATAGTTTTTAAGACACTGGGAAATTTCCATCATTCAACAGGTACAAATATATGGATTTCAGAGAATCACATTCAAATTTGTCTTTAAATACTCTTTCCTTTGTTTCTCTTGTTACACATTCCACAGCCCATGGGCGTACGTACTGTCATGGAGACCTTCCGAGTGTTCCCTATTGCACTGATAAAGACCAAAACAAAAAGAACTTTGTGAGAAATGGGATTATCTGGTTTACATGTGGATCACAGTTCATTGAGGGAAGTCAAGGTAGGGACTCAGCAGGAATCTGGAAGAAGGAACAGAAGCAAAGACCACAGAAGAACACAGCTTACTGACTGGCTCTCCATGGTTTACTCAGACTGTTTTTTTTTACACCAACCATGATAGTGCTAGCACTACTTGAAGTCATCAACTAGTAAACAAGAAAATGCCCCATAGACGTGACTACAGGCCAACCTGACAGTGGCATTTTCTCAGCTAAGGTTTCATCTTCTCAGAAGATCCTTGCTTAACAGAAGAGAACAGAGACTTTTTAGGATATATGGTCAAGGGTCAAAATAAAAAAAAAACAAAACCACAAATATATAAGCAACTCTACATGCACAGAAGACTTTATAAGAATGTGCCAACTCCAGTTGGAGGTAGTCTACATAGACTATATAATTTTACCTGAGATGCACTTTTATTTTTTTTTTTTAATTTAAACAGAATGTATTTTTACTGACACATAAAACATAAGCGTATATATTAATAGATAACCTGATGCTTTATTAACTGCACATATTGTTTAGTGCTTCAGTTGGGTTAAACATATCTTCCCAACATAAATAAATTATTTATGGTTCAAATCTTCAAAATCTTTTCATCTAGCTTTTTGGATGTTTTCCACTACAGTTATCTATAGTTTTTCTGTTCTGCAGTAACACATCCTAACTTCTTTTTCTTATCTAACTGACTTAGAACTCAATAATCGACCTATTATAACCATAGGAAAAACTTGAGATTCTTCTATTAGGAAGACGTCGCATGTGCTCATCTGTTTCTGTTTGCCTGAAAATCGAGATGACCACACTTTGATTAGTTATAAAGTTTTGGAAGGAGAAAAATTAGGAAATTACTGACAAAGATTTAGGGAGTAGAAATTGGATCTCCTACCGTAGGTCTTGCCTTGATCACTTGTTTGAGTTTCCAGTGATTACCAATTAGCTCTGCAGATCCTAAACTCTTGCTAAAGGTTAAAATGTTTTCAATCAAGGAAACAGGCAAGGCAATTGTGTGCAAATGTGATCTTTACTCAAACACATGAAATTTGTAAAATGAGAACATCATAAATAAACACACAAAAAGGTAAGGCATAGACTGGGGAAAAAAAAACATGTTTTTTCTTTGACTCAAGATTCATCTAGCAATTCTCATTCTCAAGGTTTCCATTTTCTAAGACAAGAAACTATCAGTCCCCGTTGTTGCACTTTCATTTTCATTGCTGTGATAAAATATTATAACAGTAAACCATTTAAGAAACAAAGGGTTTATTATAATTTATAATTCCAGTTTATGATCTGCCATTGCAGGAGAGTCAAACCAGGAACTTGAAGAAGTCAGTCACATGATGTCCAGAGTCAAGGGCAGAGAAGAACAAATAATGAATTTATGATGAATGAACAGGCAACTTCCTCTAGTCTCATACAGTTCAGAGCCCAAACCTAGAGAAGGATGCTACATCCTTTCAGATTGATTTCATATGTCAAAAATACAACCAAGGCATTGCCCCACAGATGTGACTACAGACCCGCTTCATCTAGACAATCTCCTACTGAGAATCTTTCTCTAGATGATGTTAGTTGTGCCAGCTTGACAAAACTAGCGATGACTCAGCTGGGTGGATTACTCCGTGGTTAAGAGCACTGGCTGCTTTTGCAGAATACCTAGGATAGATTAGCTGTGACCCACATGACTGCTCACAACTCTCTGGAACTTCATTTCTAGAGGTTAAACACTAAAAAGGCCACCTAGAGACTTCTCCACTTGGGCATCCATCCCAAATTCAGACACCAAACTCAGACTTTATTGCTGATGCCAAGAAGGGCTTGCTGACAGGAACCTGCTACAGACAGCTGCCTGACCCATACAGATGCGGGTGCTCACAGCCAACCATCGGACTGAGCACAGGGACCCCAAAGGGATATTTAGGGGAAAGACTGAAGGAGCTGAAGGGGCTTTATCTGGCATCGATGGGAGGGGAGGCCCTTGGTCCTGTGAAGGCTTGATGCCCCAGTGTAGAGGAATGCTAGGGTGATGAGGTGGGAGTGGGTTGGGGAGGGGACCACCTTCATAGAAGTAGAGTAACGGGATGGGATAGGGAGTTTGCAGAGGGGAAAACGGGAAAAGGGATACCATCTGAAATGTAAATAAATAAAATACCTAATTAAAAAATTACTCTCTTCTGTCCCCCCATGTGCTCTGAGCCATGTACAGAGTTCACAGACATACATGAAGACAACCTAGCCATAAATATAAAATAAAATAAGTAAAACTTTAAACCAACCACTCTACAGCATACTATAGTAAATCCTTTAGAATGTCTGATGTTAGCGGGGTTTGTTGGTGGGAACAGAACCATGTCCTCACCAAGACAGTCCCTGTATTTTCCATTACTCTATATTTGGATTTATTTCTATTGCCTTTCCCCAACTGATGTCCCCATGGGACCCTCATATGTATCCTTATTGAGAAATCAGAGAAGCTATTAGTTGTGATAAGATTATTTTGGACTATAACCAATTTGATATGTAACTATAGTAAAATTTTAAGATATAAACAGACACAGGAAAGAAATAGCACAGATGAGGTTGGTGCATTTGTAATCAAGGAATTACAAATGTCTCCAGCAGAACTAGGAGGTAAGAAATGGTGTGTGTGTGTGTGTGTGTGTGTGTGTGTGTGTGTGTGTGTGTATGTGTGCTGGTTTCCCGAGCAATGTCAATGCAATTTTAAGAGATGGTTCTTAAAATTGTGATTTTTTGATATCAACTTGGTACAGCTGCAAAAGAAGAAATTTCTGCTCTTTTCAACTACCCAATTTAAAGTCTCTTGTTATTGCTACATAAACAGCAATTGGAGGAGAAACAATGACATCACCAACAACAAAACCAACCACCAACACAGGTCTGTGAAAGTGCAACCCCTGTTCTTGTTCCACCTTGGTCTTAGCTACATCATAGAAACACATATTCCTTTCACAAGGAATGAAGGAAGACTTTGGTGGCAGGAAGGCTTGTCATGGTGACCTTGTTTATCTCTCCTCAGAATAAGCTGTGCTAATAGCTATGGGCTTGTTGAAAGAAGGACAGAGTAGGATTTTCTTCTTTTGTGAATTATCATAGACATGAGCATGAAATTAGGTGTGTTTAATGTATATAATATTACGATATGTGTTAAATGACAAAAATGGCTTATATAGCTTCCAATGATAATTTGACAGGCTGAAACTTTACATTATACATATTTTTTAAAAAGTGTCTAAACTTGTTCTTTTTTATTGGAATTGCCTAGCCTGGGTATAGAATCAAGAGTATCAGGGCAAATAAGTGATAAAACAGAAGACAAATAAATGGAATCAGAAGAGCTTAAGCTTTAGAATAATAAAGCCCAATTAGAAGGAAGTTGCTGGGACAAAAAGCATTCAAAGTATAAGAGAAGCTGCATTTGCACAGTGGAGTATAGCCCTTAATAAATATGAATGTTTCATTATTACTTTTCTCCTGCTATCATTAATGTTATTAATTTATGAGTCGCTGCAAACTCTGAAAACAGATGGTAATTGTAATGCTTAATTAAACCAAGAAAAGTGCTACTAGAGTAAATAAGTAACATTTCCAAGTTTCATTTTATGAAAACCTAAGCAGTTTTATGTTATTAAAACTCATAATAGTGGGTTGGTTTTTAATAGAAAAATTTGATATTTACTTACATTTAACATCATCATAGCTTCATAATTCAGGCAACTATGAGTCAGTAAACAAAAATATGCATTTGGCTCATCATTATATATTTATCTTAAGTTTTAAAGAAATTGAAACACAGCAAAGATTGGTTAACTATTGTAGAAGGAAAACATAAAATTGAGATTTAAGAAGTATTCAAGGTTTTCTACATTCTATATTAATGGTGCTTTTTAGAAGTCACATTTCAAGAACGGCTATATTACAAGTTTATTTATAATTTAAGAACCCATCCCCCAAAGATACAATTACATTGTAGCAAATTACTTAATATAAAAATATTTCATACCTAATGAGCACTTCCAATGTGCAGGGTACTATTGTAAGCTTTGCCTGTATACGTGAATTCATTTGTGAACACAGTTCAGTGAAAGAACTATGGATGTCATTCTCATTAACTAGAGGATCCTGAAAAGGGGAAGCAGAAAAAACCTCAAAAGTTACAGAAAAAACCTCAAAAGTTACAGAAAACTGAAACGATGGTATTAATACCTTTAGTATCAACTAGTTCTAAAAAGTGGAAAATAAGATTTCCCAAGAAAGTTACAATGCAATATGACATTCAAAAGTAGATTCTATTTTATTAGAATATAATTGTATGTGTTGTGCATGAACATATATGTACCACCACATAAACATTCATCTATATTCATACAGCAATCTACACAGGAAAAAGTGAATGGACACGACAGATATAGATAATGTTGACCGCTGGAATAGTTAAAGAAGAGAGTCACAACACACACACACACACACACACACACACACACACACACGCACACACACACACACACACACACACACACACACACACAC
>JADRCC010577423.1:2795-15085 GCA_019843855.1 Hylomyscus alleni
GGGGAGGAGGAGGAGGAGGAGGAGGAGGAGGAGGAGGAATGCCAGGAATGTTTGGATATGGCTTCACCATACCTGGGATATCTCTCAGGACAGTGATGAGAAACCTGTCAGCTTCAGGTCCTTTGTGTGTCCAGCTGGAGCAATAAAAAGAGAACTTCTCAAAGCTGTGGTGAGAACCACACAAAGCCCTGCAGGAACATGGCCTCCCATATGTGGTCCATGCACACAGCTCAAATGGGCCAGTAACAACACTAGTGAAAACGCCAGCAAGTTACTCTCCACCCTATCGTATTGTACTGCCTCCGTAATTTTATTTTGCATGATGTATAAGCAAACCATCTTTTTAACTGTGGAAAATATATATTTTTAAAATGTCCCATTTGAGCCATTTGTAAGCATTAATTCAGGGGCATTAGCACATTCACAATAGTGTGCGACATCTCTTCTATCCAACTCAAGAGTTTTTTGATGCCCTTAGAGAAAAACTGCACCCATTAACTAGTCACCGTTACTTCTTGCCCTGAATTTCTGGAAACATCTCTTGTATTTTGGGCCTTATGGATTTGCCCATCCTAAGCTTGTCTGAAGAGTACTGTGTGCTATTTACCCTGTTGTGTCTCTGTTATTATATTTAGCACAATGCTGTCAGGGTTTGTCCGTGTTGGAGCACATAGCAAAATGTCCTGCTTTTTTAAAGGTGGATGATATCCCACTGCATGGATATTACATTCTGATTACCACTTATGTGTTGATGGACATTCGGGTTGTTAACAGCTTTGACTAGCCTGAAGAACTCTGGGTCTAATAACTCTACACCAACGTTTCCTTAGCTGCCAGATCTTAACTGCACTCCCACGGGGACACACAGGAACGGAACCTTTACCGTGCCCTCTCTTCACACTGTGCGTGTTTTGGAGTGGGGATTACGTCATTTTGAATTTCCAAATTAAGGAGCTGGAGAGGTGGCTTGGCCACTAAGAGCAAGTGGTGCTCCTGCAGAGGACTGCAGTGTAATTACCAGCACCCACAGCAGGCTGTGCATAACCACTGCAGCAACAGCTCTAGGTCATGGGTACAATGCCCCCTTCTGGCCTCCAAGCTCAGTGCACTCACATGCACAAACTCATTTACAAACACACACATACCTCTAACTAAAAATGCTTTATAAAGGAAGTACCACGTTAACAAAAACTAAATGGACTGAACTTATATGACATTAATTTAGCCTGGAAGGTAATCTGATAGACATTTTGCTTAAATATTTTTGAAACTCTCGATAATACCTGATTTCAAAAGTTTAACAGTCACAGAACATTGGCCATACATACATCTTTAAAATTTATGAAGTGTCATCTCACACTGGAATTAAACAGGACACTCACTGTTCAGACAGATTATCCCATTATCTTATCAAGTTGTGAATAAATTCCCCCTGCAGTAGCACAAAGGAAGTTTCAGAGAGGGTCAGTGGTAGAGGGCTTTGTCTAGCATGTTGAGGTTCTGAGTTCAGTACACAACACATGAATGAACAGTGTTTTATTGCAGGTCACAATTCCCCTTTGTATACACAGTTTTTACTTTACGGTTTCTAAGAAATCACCATCAGTTCTAGCAAGCACTCAAGTCTGGGCTCCTGTATGTGCTAGGAAAGTCTGCTACCATTTGGCTACATACACCTCCAGCTCTTTAAATTCTTAATTTCAAAATGATAGTCAAGAGAACTTTGTTCACGACACAGACTAAGGCTCTACTGGAAATTAACCATTTAGTTCTTTGGTTACAAAACACATTATTCTAAAACCAATATTCCAGAACCCTGGGGATCTGTGCAGCACTTCAGCACACTGTGTTTTAGACATATGTTCCCTGTCTCTCCCTTACTGAGGTAGGCTACTGTGTAGTAACCAGCTTCCTGGCATCACTGCAGTAGATGGAGGTGTTCCCTTCCAGGACGGTCTGCTGGAGACAGATGGGCCCTGTCATTAGGCTCTCTGCTAGATGGTCTCCACGACTCGAAGTGTTTGGGCAAATGTATGTTATAGGGGGGAGAAATATTAATTTAGACAGTGTGATGCTTTTATTGCTGTGAATAAATCAATTCAATCCAACCAATATTTAGTGGGTCCTTGCTAAGGCTTACCTGGGCTCCAACGGGACAAGGCAGATGAAAACCTTGTTTATTGTTACATACAAAGAAATGAGGCTAGGGTGCACATTGTATTAAACCCAAGAGAGACCAGAGGGGCCGTCTATTTCAGCTCTGCCTAGAACAAAGAGTTAATGATGTTCTTTACAGATAGCACGATAAAAACAGTACATCTGAGTCTGGCTTGCCTGTCATCCAGCACTCAGGAGGCTGAGGCAGGAGAATTGTTGAGTTCAATGCAAGCCGAGGATACATAGCAAGAAACAAAACCAAACAGTATAGATACTTTTGCAACTGAGACTTAAGATGAGATCTGAACACTAATCAGGTTTCAAATATTTGAGCTAGAACTTTGATATTAATTTGTTTATGTTCCTTGTGAGTTAATGTAGCATGAGTTAGTAACATTATACAGTAGTACCCTTTCATGGAGATTAAGTGAATTAACCAAGATGACACAGGTAGTCTGTTCTGGTCTGAATTATTCAGCATACTTTACACATGTGATGCTCGCAGATTCCCAGCAAAGACCAACACCCTGTTCCAAGCAGAGATCTAAACAGGGAGACACGCTGTGGCTGGGAAGTCTCCCTACGGAGGACGTTTCGGGAAGCTAGTCAGCCTGCACCCTCTTCCTAGATGCTCTCGAGTTTCTTCACCTTCACCACTGACTGTGAAACTGCCAAATGTATGCACCTGACCCTGGGCCACATGAACATTAGCTCCAGGCTTTGAATTCAAGCAGATAAGGAGAGAAAAAGTGGCAGGAAATGACACATTTTGGTAGGTGGCGTCTTGATAGTCTCAGTGGCATTTCACGCTAAAAGCCCTAGCGGTACCTTTAGTCTGCTTTTCCAGGCATGATGGCTCTCAGGGTTCTGGAAACTGTGGCTGTCTAACAATTTCAGACACCACACAGACACACACACACACACACACACACACACCACACACGTGATTCTACCGCTGTTAAGGCGTCCAAATAACACACTGAGGATAGACACAAAGATCTAGTTGTAGATGGCTGGGTATTCCTTCTAAATCTGCTCATGTTTGATTAGCAAACTTCTCTGTGTATGCGTGGTTTGTGCGTGTGGTTGCACCACACCCATGTCGGGGTGAGATGATGACCTTGGGTGTTGTTTCTCGCTGGCTCAGAACTTTCTATGTAGGTTAGAGTAAGTGGTTAGTGAACTCCAGGGATTCATGTATCTCTAGTTTCCCAGAGCCGGGATTACAAGTATGTGCTACCATGCATGACTTTAAAAAACAAACAAACAAACAAACAAACAAACAAACCCCTCAAGGCTGGGCCTTGGGAATTGAACTCAACTCCTTACACTTCAAAGCAAACATTTTAGTGACCTAAATCATCTCCCAAGCCCTCCACTACCTAATTACCCAGGGTTGATGTTTGAATGTTCTGCCTGTAGCATCGACCAGTGATTCTGAGAACACCATTGTTGTTGTATTCTGAGGATATATTACACTATTGATAAAAAACAAAAGAACAAAACACCTTGGCTCACCCCTTTAACACTGGCTGGAACACCTTGTCAGGAAGTGTTTAAAAAGAAAGCCTTTGTAGACGATCAATACTCAGTGACCAACACTCCTGGGCTTCACTATGGCCGGAGGTAATCCCATAAATCATTATCAAAGAAAGATTATATCACACTCAGTTCATTTTAAAAGTAATTAATCTTCCATCAAAAATTTATAATATCCTTGTTCACTGCTCTTGCTCCAGTAAGACAGGACACTGCATGTCTTAGGAAACAAAGGTCATTGGGCATTTTACCCAAAGCACACCACTCTGCCCACCATGTTCCCTGATGTGGAACTAAGAAGGCACACGGAATGGTGCGGAGGCTGGGGTGACAGCCACTGAGCTCACAGGTTCCACGCAATCCATGGGAACCTGGTATGTCAAGAGCTCCAGCTCACCTTCCCAAGCTGGGAAGGAACACTGGATGGAGAGAAATGGACATCTTTCCAGGCTTGCCTGTGTGTTCACCTGCAGAGCCTGGCTTGCACGGGCTGTTCTTTCTAGCTTCTTCATCTGCACCTTGGTACCTCCTTCACTTTCTATCAAGAACCGCTAAGACCTACTGAGCCTACTGAGGTAGCCTCGAGATGAGCCAGGCATGAAGGGTTCTCTTCCAGTCCCCAGAATGACTTTCTGGGGAAAGTGCCGGTTTTGTAGCTAAGATGTAGCTTTGGGGGACAAATCTTTACTCTGAGCTGGAAGAGTGCATCCATCTCTGATGCTAGCTAATGGCACTGCAACCATCTCTGCTGTTCCATGTAGCTGACCAAGATCACACCGCCTCATAGACTGGGTCAGGTACCAAGAGGCTGTCTGCCTTGAAGGCATATTTTGGGAGGAAGGAGAACTTCCAAACAGCTAAAGTCTTACAGGGGGTGGGAGGAGATTGAAAGAGAGGAGACAGATATATAGACAGACAGACAGAGAGAATATTCTTCTTCCTTAGCAATACAGTTCTCTCTACTCAGAAAGTGGCAGAGGCTCTGCTATGCTTCGTCTTGCCGAGAGCGCAGAAAAGGACAGCCACACTGTTGGGTGAGGAGGCACGGTTGACACGATACACGATGTGGATGGCACCTGTCAAGTCTGTCAATAAATACATTCTGAACTTTGGGCAAGCCTGAGAAACTGTCTAACTTGAAACTTCATTAGTAATACTAATAAAAAAAAATATCCCAACCCAACAATAGACCAGCACAATGTGAGTGTCACAGACGCGTTACTGAAGAGCAAGAGCCAATCGGGCAAGACTTGACGCCCCTTAAAACACAGCTGTCTGCCCATTTAAAAACAAAATCCAAAAGTATAAGGATATCGGCTAAATCTGGCTTCGGTTAGAGGGGGTCATGCTTTATATGTTGTGTATATTGTACGTGAAACATTTCTGAATGCATTTTAGTGAGGGTTCGGGGTGAAATTAGCATGTCTTAACACTCTAAGGCAATATCCCCGTTAAATTGTCACAATCTATTTTGTTACAGGAGTTCCTGGGGAATGTTTAAAGCACCCATCATTCCTGCATTCTCTTCTATAAGAAACTGGAGACGCAGAGAGGATTTTTAGAAAGTCCCATTTTCTGGTAAGGAATGGACTCCATTCTTCAGAAAACCATCAGGCTCCCTTGGCAGCAGCCTGACAAATCCTTCTCCTCAGAGACAAAGGCCGCAAGCCATAAAGAAGCATCCATCCTCGCAGTGAACCCTTCCTGAGGACACTCCAGGCTGACCCTGCTGACAACCTGCAGGACTACTGTTGTCAGTGTATAAAACATTTCTCCAAGATTGTAAATTACTCTAGAAGAGCTCCCCTGGTGGGTTCCTATCCAGGTATGTACACACAGATACGCGCGCGCGACACACACACACACACACACACACACACACACACACACACACACACACGAGGAAAGACAGAGGCCTGTCACAGAGTGACATCCATCACAGATACCTCTCTCAAACACCCAGGATGTTCCTCATGCCTCGGTGCCTACCTTCAGTGATTGCATGTCACAACCCATAAGCCACTGGGCGGGGAAGGGGGATGCTATGGGTGGGGACCTCTTTGAGTCTGGAAAACTCATTTCTCTTGGGTAGATAGTTGGAGGCAAAATTTCATAGAACTTGGGGCATGAGGGGTGGGTCATACTTTTTTTTTTGTAGGGTGTCTTTTCTGTAAATTTTTTTTTGGGGGGGATAAACAAAGGACAAATCAGTGTTTCTTGCTGAAGCAGACCATCCTGCGTTCTAATCCTCAGCTCGCTGACATGACGACTGTTTGGGGCTTTAGGAACCACTGCTATCTAGTAGGGCTTTAGAGAGGGAAAAACTGAAAAAAAAAAAAAAAAAAACCACAAAGAAGACATTTTACGCTTCACATGTCTGACAAGGGTGTGTGGGGCCAATTTACAGCAGGGGCTTAATATATTTTTGATGAAAATTGCTGCAACGTGGCACACAGATTAAAGAGAAAACAGCTCTTTTGTAATGACAGCAGTAGATTCTGAAATGAAGCCCAGCTGGTCCAAAGATCCTACATGGATCCAGAGATGGACTCTCTTCCCAGGCTTCACCCAGCATGGAAGAGTCCTTCGGGCTGCAGGCCTTATTGACTCTCTGCAGGGGAGACGCTGGGGACCCCACTTTCTCAAAGAATCAGTCCATTATAGAAAACTCTAATGACATGAATGTGTTGAAAAGCCAGCCAAGCATTCAGTGAGGATCTGGACAGGTCGCTGGGTGACTCATCTGACCCAAACCTGTATGAAACACTTGATGTCAAGCAGAGAGGTCCATACATCTGCGGTGACAGTGGTGTCCATCTATACCAGCGGCATAAGACGTTTCCAGTTGGCACACTTTGATTACATATCCCATGAGAGAGTGTTTTCTCCAGGATTGGGACTGTAGCTCGGTTGCTAGAGTGCTTGCCCACGCACCGAGGCCTGGGTTCCCTCCTTATAAACCTGGAGTGGTGGAACATGAGGAGATTTGGAGGCAGGAAGATCAGAAGTTCAAGGTTATCCTCAGTTACAAAGGGAGCTCGAGGTGAGCATAAGATAGAGGCCCTGTCTCAAAAAGTAACAGCCAAACACAAGACCAAACTGACAAACAAAAGGATAGTCACCATCCGAGTGTGGCGGGTGTGGGGGCGTGGCAAGTGAGGCTGAATAAATGATAGCTAGCTACAACAAAGACTCAGAAATTAGGTTTCCTAGACCTCATTTTATATCTGACTCCTGGGCACAGACAAAGCCTTATGAGAATAGACTTCCCTTTCCACTCCCTGCCACTTCTGGTGCTGGAAACAGACTCCTGAGATTATAGGCATTAGGCAATCCTCTCCATCAATAAGCTGCTCGTCTTGATAACCTTAGGTCGGTCATTTAATTTCCATAAATCCAATTTTCTCATCTGTACAATGGGCTGACACCTCTCAGGCCCACCAGGGCACCCTGCAGTAATGACGTCACAGCCCTCAGCCTCCCCAGAGTGCTCAGCTTGAGGTTATCTGTGGATCTGAGGTCATCTCAAAATTAGTACTGCCTTATCTTTATTTGATTTTTTTTTCGATACAAGGTCTCACCAAGTAGTCTTGTCTGACCGTGAAGTGACAGAGATCTGTCTGTCTCTGCCTCCCGAATGCTGGAATTAAAAGCATGTGCCATCACTCCTGGCAGTCAGCTTTATTTGAAAGGAATGGAAGCCATGGTAAGACAGATTCATATCCAGGTGGTGACGTTTAACCGGCTACAGTCCAGTCAGCTGATGTCCTGGCTCTCAGAGTGTCAGGCACATCAGCAGGTTCCCGCTGCTATGTGGGACACTGTGCTGGGTATCTGGAGAAGGAAGTGACAGGCCCTGGTGACAATCACTTGACAGCTAATAACGTCACAGGACCCTGAACATAGCAGTTCAGGCCGTTTCACAAGGCCACTGACAAGTCTCTTCAACAAGCCAGGGTCACATAATAAAACCGGAAGGACTGGATTGCCACTCTAGATGAGAGGAGATACAATCCAAATGCTCTATCCTTGATGGGAAGTGGTGTCCATTGGCAGAAAGGGCACTGGGCAGAGAGGAAGGGCATTATGGGCTGGAGTGTGAGCACACAGCGGTGGAGGGGCCCGGCAGGGAGCACTTTACTGTTTGAGGATACAGACCCTGTATGAAGGGGTAAGCATGATGGCTGGAGTTTGCTAATTAGATACTTCAACAGGAAGAAAGGAACACACGAAGTACACATTCCCTTAAGCCCTTGACCCTATCAAAGACACTTCAAAGATGTCACACTTCAACATAACAGGCCAATTTTAGGGATGACCTCCTTAAAACTAATCATACCCAATGGTTTGTGACGATATATCTGTAGACAAAGCGCTTTCTGTACATTTTAATAGCTGTGATAAAGATACTGGTATTTAGAATTGTTAGATATTCAACTACGAAGGTGGTGAAGCTACCGAAGTCTAGAATCTGCTTGAAAACACTCAGATGCCAACGCAAAAAAGAGGGAGGGACTGTTCACAGAAGCGTGGCACTATTTCTGTAATTGAGTTTCCATGTCATGTTTATGGGAGCTCAAAAAGAAAAATACACTTATTTTGAGCTCTGGTGCCAAATACTTATTTAAAGTAAGTCTACATACTATGTTGGGCCTTATAAAATTGCTCTAAGTAAACCGTGAGTTAATGTTGACTATTTTCAAATGTTGAAATAGGAGTTGGGGTTGGAGTTCATTGGTAGAACATTTGTCTCAGCACATGTGGAATCTGTGGGCCTGATTCCCCAGCACCCCAAAAACACAACAAATAAACCAAAATCCAAGGCCTCAGAAGATCAAACTGAATTCAACCCAAGGACCTTCAAGATAAATTTCATTTCTGATATTCTATCCATAATCATAGACAGCTAAACTCTGGACAAAGTGTAATTCCCAGAGTAGTTGGGGAGGACTCTCCAGAGATGGGTACAAGAGGTTAGAAAGCCTGCCATCACTCTTCGGTTACTGATCCTGTTTCAACTCTGCTGTTAAATGCATTGGAAAGACAAAAGCCACAGAAAGGCCACAGCTGTTACCTGCCTCAGTCTCTGTGGTTAACCTCATGGATCACTGGCCACTAAGCATGCTCCAATAGTCATTTACCTGGAAATCCCGTTAGGCAAGCGTCACATCATTCATCAACAACAAGCCCAAAACAGGTCCTAGTCAATTCAACTAAAGCCTGATTTCTCCCAGTTCAGATGGGAAAATTCTCCAGGTTGACATTTCACCAGTTTCTCAGTGTCTTCTCAGTCTAACTTCCAAAATGAAATAAAGTCAGCACTCTTCTGTCTAACTTAACAGGGCTGTATAAATGCTTCACCCTATTTTTAAGAACTTGGAAACAGACTTAGCACCTAGGTGCATGCTAGCTTGATGAGCCCTTTCCCACTGAGCCACACTCCCAGTCCTTTAAATGTGCTCCTAATTATAATCCTGATCCTTCATTGCTTGCTTGTGTGTTTGTGCATACACAGTCATGTGGAGGTCAGAGGATAACCTGGGGTATCTCTCCTTAGGTGCTGTGCATGTGTGTTCACGTGTGTGAGGGTGCACGCAGACACGTCACACAACCTTGGTTCTCAGGCGCTATCATCTTTACAATTCTCAATCCTTTTCCAGGCTCGTCTATGGCCTTCACCCATTAAATCTGCTAAACTCAAATGTCTAATACGTTTACTTTTCTTATCTAGGCAGATTAAAAGCAGTTGGATGGCTGGGTCTCTAAGTAATTCATTAAAGCGGCTTAGACTTAAGCACGGGTGCTAGAGGTCCCTTCCAGAACTTTCTTCTGTTCTGTGGCTAGTAGGAACATTCTAACCCTTGCCAGTTCTATTGTCAGTCCTGGTTCCCTGCGACCCAAGTCTAGAAGAACATAATGAAAAGCACAACCTGTCCTGTATTCCTTGGACCGAATTTGTGTGTGAAGGACTTTACATAATGAAACAACCAAATTCTAAAGCCAATCACTTCTATGAGTTTTAAGTTCTATTTGTTGCCACTGTGGTTGGATCAACAGTCCTTCAAGCAATTCTTAAGAAAATGTAACCCAATACCAAGAATCGACTTCATGCTCCAAGTGGTCTGATGAACAAGGTGACCACCAAGTGTGTACTGTGTACGCATGAAGGAAAACAGATGTTCGAGAAGAACCCCAAACCCAAGGAAGGGAAGTAGCAAGACTGTCTTTGTAAGGCGGGGCATTGTCAGGTTCCTATAAAAGAAAACCGAAAAGCAGGATGGTGAAGCAGAAAGACCTCCAGGTGGGAGCCCAGCCAAGGATGGAAGGCCAGAAGAAACCGGACGGCGGCTTTCCCTCTGAGTTAAAACACTCCACTGTTTCTGTAGAAAGTAATGAATGATGGTGGTCAGAGTCAACTGGTCCCCTACTACATCCGGTGAGGGGACAAAGGGCAGCTACAGCTGATTCCAATTGTGGCGCTTTATGACTGTTTTTCCAGAGGGAGGCCCTGGGACTGCCTGTGACTCAACATTTAAACAGAAGCAAGCACATTTTCACTAAGGGGAAGAGGAGGGAGGAGGAGGCCAGATATCTACATCAGGACGAAAAGTGCAAATCTTTACAGGCAACGAAATGGGACCGCCAAGGATTGTAGCTATTCTATCATTCAAAACCAATACCCTACCAAATCCAGGACCCAGGCTTTTCGTCGTGGTAAACAGCACGTCGTGGTTATTTTTCTGGCAGACCTTAATAGTCCATACTCTCTAACTAATTTTTTAAAGATGCTTTATGTGTCTCCAACAGTGAATGTTCCCGGTGTGTTCAGTGATATCAGAGTGGTTCAAACAGGAAGGAGGAGGACGTTTCTTAGTGTAGATCTCTCGGCGCATGCCTTTTAAGAAGGCAAAGTGGATCAGGAACCCCTGTGTGGTCTCAGGAATCGTGAATTATATTCTAAAGCCGTTGTTCTTGCTTTCTGTAAGCCCAGAAAGCAAGGCTGGGGCCCAGTGCTAGAGCACTTACTTGCCTAGCATGCGTGAGCCCTGGGTTAAATTCCCAGAACATCATTATTTTATTTATTTATTTATTTATTTATTTATTTATTTATTTATTACAGAGCAGGGAGAGGTTTGTAAACAGAGCAAGGACTAGTGAAGTGACTCAGAAGGTAAAGGAACTTGCTACCAAGCCTGACAACCTGAGTTCAAATCTCCAGGATACACATAGTAGTAGAAGGAGAGAAGCAACTCCTGAGAGCTAACTCTGACCCTTATGCCTGCCTGTGCCATGGCGCATGCTCCCCACCCCGACCTGTGGAAAAAGAAACATAACCAAAACCAGAATGAGAGACACACACACACACACACACACACACACACACACACACACTTACTCACACACACACACACACGAGAGAGAGAGAGAGAGAGAGACAGACAGACAGACAGACAGACAGACAGACAGACAGACAGACCTACTGACTGACTCAGGACTTAATAATGTAGGAGAATTATAGTTGGGATCCTAAATACCACAAATGCTAAAGTGTTCACCACTCGGTTGCCAGCTTGCAGGTTTACCAGGGTGTAATGGAACCTTTAAGAGGCAGAGCCCAGTGAAAAGAAGAGGAGGCGTGCCCGTGAAGGGCTCATGATCTAGCCCCTCCTTTCTCCTGACTCCTTTTTAATTTTTTTTCCTTCCTGATTGTCAGTAGTGACAGACAGAGATCTTGGGTTGTATACACTCCACCTGACTTGTGTTTTTGCCACAGGCCCACAGCAGCAGGACCAAGTAACCATGGACGAGACCTCTAAATCAGAATAAATCTTTCCTAACTGCAAGTTGTTCATCTCTGGTATCTTGTCACGTTGATTAAAAGGCCAACTAAGACAGGAGGCCCTCATCCCAGGAAGATGATGTCCAAGAGGCAAAACAGAGTCAGAAAGGCCTCTGGTTCACTCGTAGCTGAAAGCTCGCTCCACCTTTAATTTTTGAAAGGAATGGGAGATAATGACTCCAACATGGAAGCCTAGTTTATAAATAGCCGCTTGCTTAGAATGAGTCAGAAGCTTGGAGCGCTGAGCTGTAAACAGCACCAATCTCGCTTGTTTTGCAAGCAGTCGTCCTGGTGAGTACAGGCAGGCTGGTGGATTGTTTTAGTGGCTGCAATATTTTTGGCCCCTATTTGCAAAGCTGGAGGAAGTCCCAGCAGAAAGAAAACACAGAAGTGACATTATGATCCCTGTAAGGAGATGCATCCAGGTGGGGCAGGTGCTCGGAACTGGATGTATCTGTTGGGGCTGCAGACGTCTGGATCCACTGACATATAGGCCAGTTGTGGTGGGAAAGACCGCCCTTGCTTAGCACGGGGTTTCCTCATCCCGAGAGTCTTCCTTAAGTGGTAATGGCTGCTAAGGGGCACTACCAGATGACATGGAGGATACTCAGTCAAACTTGAGCTTCAGATCAATGTCTACGCCACACTTACACACACACCAAGAAAAATGACTTGTTCGAGTTTAATTAGGCACCATTTTTTTGGTCTGTTTTCTGAATATACAACTTGATTCCCAAGACAAGGCTGTGAGGAA
>JADRCC010577424.1:0-10408 GCA_019843855.1 Hylomyscus alleni
GTTGACACCTCCCTCCCCCGGTCTTCACATTTGTCCTGACTGCCCTTGGAGCAAAGCAACAGCCATCTTCGGGGGGGTCTATTGAGACCCCCTAATAAAAGATCATCTCATTGGGCTTGTTGATTATTTATACTGCCTCATGGAGGGCTGGAGGGTCATGAGACCCTCATCTGAGTAGCTGCTCCCCACCACCTATTGTACACAATTCTGCCTAAATTGCATGTGCCCTGGGGGAACGGCTGGGGTATATATGCCAGGGAAGAGCAAAGCAGAGGAGCTCCCTCTGTTTGGCTACAGAGATAGGCTATCCTACAGGATATGCCTGCTGAGGAAAGGGACCAGTACGTGCATACGCAACCTCTCAGCTATGCTCGACATGACCCAACAGAGTCATTGGTTTCCATTGTGAATTTTGGTGGAATCAGGCCTCCATTTGTCACTGGGACCCATAGACATTGTTTATGTATCCCTTGAAGAGAAATTACACATTACTGTGAATCGACCCATCAGCACTCCAGGTATGAGACCCGGAAGAGCTCTGAACACACAGGCAGGGAGTGTGAGCTGTTTGCTGGGAGGAGCTGAAGCTTCAGGGCGCAGCTAGCAAGTGTGCTACTTTCATTTCCCAGGAGAAGGCCCTCACACGCGCCCTCCCAACCTCCTTCCTGGGCTCCATTCCAGGTCTAGCATCCGACAGCCCCTCTACTTGCTGGTTCCCGACTCGCCATTTGGGTTTTGGGAAGTTTGATTTTGGAAAACACATTTTGCTTTCATTCCTTTGAGCTGGTGCCTTTCAGGATGGCATTTAGAAAGAGGCTGTGTGGGCTGCAGGCCAGAAGGCAGCATCCCTGAGCCCGAAGGGATCAGCTTATCCACGGTAAGGCCCATGGCAGCTGACTTGCCTCCATGGGGTGGATCTATGACTGCCCCCACTCTGTTCTGCTACTGTCCTTACTGCTGGTGGCTTCATCCCTGAAACGCTCATTTTTGTACTGTCTGCTGGTTCCCACATTCCTGCCTCTGGGGAACCACACATGTTCTCCTGTTCCTCATGTGTGCATGGTGTGTGTGTTTGCACAAGCAGGCCACAATGCCATGGTGCGTTGTAGAGGTCGGCTTCTCCCCTACTGTGTGGGCTCTGGAAATTGAACCCAAGTCGTCAGGTTCCATGGCCTTTACCCACTGAGCATCTCTTGCCTGCCTCCTTTGTTGTTCTTTTTGAGACAGAGTCTTTCAACTCCTCTGGTACTTGCCAAGTAGGCTAGGCTGGCCAGGAGGCCCCAGGGATCTCTTGTTCTGCGTCTCCAATGTACCATTATGCCTAGCATTTCTGTATGGTTTCTGATGTTCAAACTCAGAGCAAGCACTTGATGCAGGGAACCATCTCCCAGCCCCAGATGAAGTACTTGTTGAGGGCTCTCTGCTTCAAGCACTTTCAACAGCAGCAAATGAAATTCTTCATTTCTCAGGAAAGGACCTAAAATGGAGGCCAGAGTATATCACAGAGTCAGACAATACTTCCCCAAGTGATTGCCAGGGTTGGGATTTGAACGTCTCCCACAGGCTCATGTTTAAAATGCTTGACACCGAGCCTGGTGGTGGCATTTTAGGATAATGTGGGACAGAGGTGAAGGAAGTGGGTCACTCTGCTGGGCTCCTGCAGGTACATACACAGATACCCAAATAGAATACAGGAATAAAATTTTAATAACTGAAGGGAGTGGACAGCTTAGCAGTTAAAAATATGTGCTGGTCTTTCAGAGGACCAGAGTTCAGTTCCCAGCCCCTTTGTGCAGCAACTAGCTTATAACTACCTGATTGTGATTCCAATGCCAGGGAGAGCTATTTACTCCATAGGGATATGATGCCCTCTTCTGGCCTTCTTGGGTATTGTACCCATATGTACACACACACACATACACACACACACACACACACACATACACACACACTCTTAAAAATAATAAAATAAATCTTTAAAAACTACCCCATAATATTTCTGTGTTTTCTTCCCATTTCAAAGCTATTACATTTGGTCATTTAGGCAATATAACAGTTCCTGCACCTCAGGCTATGGTGTCTGAAATGCCAGGACAATCGATCTCCTCTTGCCTAGTCTTAACTTGCCCACCACTAAGTGTAACAACAGTGCCTGCTTTATTGTGGCCACTGTGAAGTTCATAGTTGCATGTAACATTCTTGGCATGGTATCTGACTCTCAACGCATTTCCATGGCCATGAGCTGGTGTCAGCATCATCGTATTTCCTGTTTTAGAATATTCTGGTCCTTTGGTCAGTAGAAACATCTCACTGTCTAAGCACTTGCCTTGCAAATATGAGGACCTGAATTTGGATTCCCCAGAACCTACATAAATCCAGGGTGCGCCTAAAAGGCTAATTATAATTCTAGCCTCAGAGGTAGAGACAGAGGATCCCCATAGCCCAAGACTAGCCATATGATTCAGCTCTGGGCTTGATTGAGAGACCCTGCGGCAAATGAGTAGAATGGAAGGTAGACTGAGAAGGGTTCCTATACTGGTTAGCTTTTGTCAACTTGACATAATCTAGGATCCCCTGGGAAGAGGGTATTTCAATTAAGGAACTGTCTCCATCAGATTGGCCTGTAGGCAAGTCTCTGGGGGGATTTTCTACATTAATGATTGACATGGGAGAACCAAGTGCTACCCTGGGCAGGTGGTCTTGGGAACTATAGGAAAGCAGATTGAGAAAGTTATGTGGAGCAAGTCAGTATGCAGCAGCCCTCCGTGGCCTCTACATCAGCTCCTGCCTCCAGGTTCCTGCCCTGTTTGAGTTTCTTGCCCTGACTTTCCGAAGCAATGGTGCGTAGCCTGAGAGTTGTAAGCTGAAATAAAACCTTTCCCCCAAGTTGACTTTGGTCAATGGGTTTTATTCATAGCAATAGAAACTTTACCTAAGACACTTGGGTTCCCTCTGGGACGGACAGTAGCCTGTAAGCCTAAGAAACAACTCCTTCTTACTCAAGTTGCGTTTGGTTGGTGTTTTATCACAGCAATAGAAAGCAACCTGAGACAATTCCTAACATCAACCTCAGGCTTCTACAAACATGGACACGCACACATGAGCACCACACATGGATGCATAACCTCCCCCAACACACACAAACACACATACACAGACAGACAGACAGACGGACACATGCACCGCCCCCCACCCCAAGTAAGAAAACAACATTCGGGCCCTCCAATTCCTTCTAGCTCAGTGTAAGTTTCTGACCAGAAATCTGTCTATCCTCCATGCTGTTCCCCAGCCAGCTATCTCTCACTTGCTCCCCTCCAAGCCTTTCTCCTTTTCAGGGTGTCTGGAACAACAGAGAAAACCTGTCTCATGACAGCCAAAAGTCTCCCCAGGAAGTGCCAAAGCTTTCAGGGTCATTTGGCATGAGAGTAAGAAAGCGAGCCTTGGGAGAAATTCAAATCAAGCATGACACAGGAAAGAAAAAAAGACTTCTGATTTCTTTTCATTGACATTTTCCCTCCTCTCTGTGTCCAGCTTTCTTTTCTCTCTCAGAGCAGGAGGGGGTGTCTGTGTGTGTGTGTGTGTGTGTGTGTGTGTGTGTTGTGCCACAGCTGGTAGAGTTGGAGGAAAAGCAGGACCAACAGGTGAACAGCTTAGGTCTCCTGGAGCTGGAATTCCAGGCAGTTGTGAGCTACCAACATGGATGCTAAGAACCAAACCCAGCTCCTCTGCAAGAGCAGTGAGTGCTCTAATTATTGAGCCACCACTCCAGCCCCAAGGTGGGAATGTTTTAATAAAGGCCAAGGACTGATAGATGAGGAACCATTATTTATAAATGTACACAGTGAGTTTAAATTGAAGTTCTCTTAAATCTTATCTGCATGAATGGAGAACAGAGGGAAGCAATCTTGTATATGTGTTAACATGTCCCTCTTTTGTGTGTGTATATGTCCATGTTTATACAGGTGAACGTGTGTGTGTGTGTGTGTGTGTGTGTGTGTGTGCGCGCATGCGTGTGCGCGTGCGCGCGTGCGCGTGCGGCTGTGAGTGGATGTGTGTATGAGAGGCCAGAGGGAAACTTTGGGTTTTATTCTTCAGATACCTTCCACCTTGGCTTCTGAAGCAGGATCTCTCACAGACCTGAAACTTATCAAGTAAAACTAGCTGGCCAGGGAGCCCCAAGCACGGGTCTCCACCTTCACCTCCAGTACAACTGAAATGTTGTTGTTCCACTGGTTCTGGAGATCAAACCAAGTCCTCATGCCTGCACATGCTCGAGGGTGTGTACCCCCCACCACACACACACACAAGCTCACACACCCATACACACACTCACTTTAAACCTAGCATCCAAGTCTCCCAGCTGCTTGCTCTTACAAATAGCAGGGAGCCTGAGCTCTCTCACTTCCTGGCTGGAACCATGTCTTCCCATGAGTGACCGATTCAGTTGACAGCCTTCCCCAATTCAGGCCTCCAATCCTATCCACACTGGCCGTGCCAGCACTGGTGGAATAATCCTTTTATCACACAGCTGCTATTGTAAACAGGGAGGCCTCCATGCTGGATGGTGGGGCCATCTTTACAACAGCTCCATCTAAATGCAAATCCGGATCCCCTGCCTGACAGGGAGGTGAAAGCTTTCCTATTAGCAGGCGAAGATAGGAGAGTTAATTTAATGCTAAAACATTCCCAAGCAAGGAGAGCAATTTCCCCTGTTGAGCGGTGGTCTCATTTTCTCTCCATGACCACTGTGCCCATAATATGATAATTTTTACCTTTTTAAACTTTGCTGAAGGAAAAAGGACAGTCATCTATCTTTGGAAATGGTTCCTTGTGCATTCATTTCTATCTACAAAAATGCAGGTATTTGTCTACTTGGTGAATGAATGGCCTGGGAAAAGCCAAAAGATGATGACTGTGCTGTGTTGGGTTCAACACTAGCACTTGACTCCGTGAACTCCCTCCGGGCAGGCTTGCTGTCTGGTGGTGCGTACCTCTCCAGACCAGTCCACTTTTTTTTTCTCTTCCTCTTTGTAGCTCCTCTTTCTCTCTCCTGGAATTGACAAGAGTATGTAGAGACAGCTAAGTTCTGTTGTATAGCGTCTGGCTATGGCTTGCATGTGAAGTGTCCTCCACAGGCTCATGTTGTGAATGCTCGCTTGGTCTCCATCGGGTAGAGATATTCTGGGAGGTTCTGGAAACTTAGGACACGGAGTCTCAGTAGAGCAAGTGGGTCAGGGCGTGGCTGGGGTTGGAGTGTAGGGTGGGGATGGGTGTAGGTGGGCCTTGAAACATGGTGTAGCCTGGCTTGACTTGACATCTTCTGAGATGTGGGTACAAAGTGACCAGCCACCTCAAGGTCCAGCTGCCTTCCCTTTCCACTCACGGATGGTACCTCTAAACCCTTCCTTAAGTTGTTTCCGACAGGTAGGCATTTTGACATGTATACGTGGAGTGTTCCTCTTGGAGGAAGAGAGTCTTTGAGGGTTGAGGATGGGCTTGAGGTTTCTGGTTTGGGGCTTCAAGACAACACGGAGGGAAAGCGTCCTTTAGGGGAAGGGAATTACTAGAAGAGTCCTAGACAGATTGGAGTAGGGCGGGGGGTGGTTCTGAGGAGTGTTCAGGCCTGTGAGGCAGCGTGGAACGTGGCTCCTCCTTGTAGAGCTCAGTGGAAGTGGAGTTGAGGAGCTGCTTGTGGTCAGGCTGTCTCTGACTCCCAGGTAGCAGAGGAGGGGAAGAAGGTCCTGCATTGTGAGGAAGGGAGGACGGAATCTTGTTAATGAGTGTCTCAAAATAGTAGGTAAAGTGGGGTGTGGGTGTGGGTGTGGGTATGGGGACACACGCAGTTAAGGCATATCCACTTGGGGTGGGGGTTTGTGTCGCACGTAGCCTTTTGATATTGCACAGCCTGGTAGCATGGAGCTGTAAACATTTTTTAGGAAGACAAGGATTATGGTATCTGACATTCTTCTGGAATCTGGAATGGCACTTGGGGAATCTGTTAGGGATTATATATTAGCAGCTCAGCGGGGGGGGGCTTATTATTCCCTTTATGGCAGATATGAGGTGGGTCTGGCTTAATTAGAGGCTAGCTCAAAACCTCACTTCTGACCTCAGCTTTCTCACGGTGAATCTCCTCCTCCTCCTTTTTTCCCTTTCCCGTTCCCCCTCTCCTTCTTTTTTAAAGATTTATTTATTTATTTTATGTATGTGAGTACACTGTCACTCTCTTCAGACGCACCAGAAGAGGGCATCGGGTCCCATTACGGATGGTTTCGAGCCACCATGTGGTTACTGGGAACTGAACTCAGGACCTCTGGAAGAGCAGTCAGTGCTCTTCACCGCTGAGCCATCTCTCCAGCCCCTCTCCGTGATTCTTGATGTAATAAGATGTAAGAGGCCACATGGCTAGCCCCAGGTGCCGCAGAGGATGATCCCCGGCTGCCGCGCATCTCCAACCCTCATGGACTGTATCTCCTTAAAGCATGAACCTGCTGCCTCCCTCAAGTTGCTTCTGTCGGGTATCTGTGCCAAGCAGACATTACAGACACTAACGGAGCGGGTAGGGAAGCATTAAAATGGGTCCCTGGCGCTGGTGAGATGGCTCTGTGGATAAGAGAGCTTGTCGGGTAGGCATGAGGCCCTGAATTATAATTCTGTATACCCACCTAAAAAAGGTAAGAACGGCCGAGCTGCCCTGTGACCATAGCTCTGTTGCTGCAGTTTGCTGGCTGCTAACTTAGCTCCGGGTTCAGTGAGAATAAGGTAGTGAATGGTTACCAGGACACTGGATGTCCTCTTCTGGCCTTCACATGTATGCATACACATGTGCATATGCCACACATGTAAACACACACACACACACACACACACACACACACACAGTGTTTTATGTAAATGCCAGCTAGCTGATACTGGGTGGATAAAATTGGTCTGCTTCCTAAACATCTTACTTAGGTTTCTTGCCTCCAGAGCACTTGGCACTGCTGACGTACCTTTGCAGGTACAGACGTTACAGATAATCAAGCCATGTGCTTAGATGGAAAGAGGAGAAGGGAGGGGTAAGTACCTTCTAAATTCACAAAGCTAACCTTGCCCTGTAGCCCACAGCAGCCTCAAGAGGAGGTTTGTTTTCTCCTTTGTCTCAAGCAGAAAGTGTTATGAAATCTAATGCAGCGAGGGGGGCTCCTGGTAGGCCCAGGGCCAAGGTATGCCCCTGAGAAATCATGGCATGCGACAGACCTGGTATAAAGGAGGTTTATTTGGGGGAAGGGAGGGGAGTGAGGATCTGGAGAAGGGGTAGAGGCAGACAGATGGGGGCAGAGCCATGAGGGATGAGAAGAAGATGGGGCACAGAGAAGGAACGAAAGTGGGAGAGAGAGACTTCCTGGGAACACGTGAGAAGACAGAGAGCCCACACCTGAAGCCCCTGACAGAGGCAGGTGATGACCTAAGCCATTGCTAGGTCCTTGGGAGGAGACTAGTGGAATTGCCTGTAAGTTAACAAGGAGACTGGCCTGCATGTGTGTAATATCCAAGACCGAACAGCCAATAGGAAGTGACAGTTGATTCTCATTTTTGGTGAAGTCTATACTTGTGGGCTGCTTCCCAATAAATTATTTGTAAGTGCAAAGTCCATGCTTGTGACCTTTTTGTAGTAGTCTGAACTGCAAAAAAAATGGGAGTTGCAATACACATTACGCGCACACACACACACACACTCACAGCTGAGGTCAGACAAGGTGACTGTCCAGACAAGCCTCAAAGTTTCGATCCTCTACTTTACTTCCCAAGTACTGGTATTTCTGGTATGCCCACTATAGCTCTTTTATGTGGTGCTGGGGATCGAACCCAGGCTTCATGCCTGCTAAGCTAGCACTCTACCTACTGAGCTACATCCCGGCTTCCCTCCTTTCTGTCTGAATGCCTCTTCTCTGCTGTCTTTTATTTTTCTCCAGTTATATTTATTTATTATTTAATTATTCTCTCTCTCTCTCTCTCTCTCTCTCTCTCTCTCTCTCTCTCTCTCTCTGTGTATGTGTGTGTGTGTGTGTGTGTGTGTGTGTGTGTGTGTGTGCACGTACATGCATGCCATACACATGTGAGGAAATCAGATGTCAGGTTTTAGAAGTCAATTCTCTTTCCAAGACGTCAGTCCTGGGGCTCAAACTCAGACTGTCAGGATTGGTGGCTTGTGCCTTTACCCACTGAGCCATCTTGCCTCCTCGACCTCTCAATCTGCCCCCTCCTCCTTTTTTTTGGCAGTGTGGGTGATAGAACCAGGAACACTGTGTATATTTCAAAGTCCTCTACTAGTGAGCTATACCCAAGCTCTTCAAGTCGGCTCCCATTATTTCATCAGTGTAAAACTGAGAAACAGTCAAACTAGTCTTTAACCCAACGCACCTTAACCTCTGTGGAGGGTGGATGAAGGAAGCAGATTCCATGGCAAGTATCAGTCAAGATTCAGGAAAGAGACTAGAATTTCTTTCAGTCAAAGAAGCCGGTGCTGTAAATCTTAGGCTGTCTAAGGTCAGTTCTTCAGTTATCTCTTAGGTTTAGATTTTGTCAAAATGTGTGTCAAAATAATCAAAAGAAGATGTTGAATGCAAGATGTTTGTGATTGACAGCTGTTTTTTTTTTTTTTATTTTTTTCTGGAAACATAGCCAGACTGCTGAGAATCAGAGGGAATGTTAACTTGCAGAGATGGGAATGATGGGGGTTACAAAGGTAGAAATGTAATCGTTTTAGTCACAATTGTTAGTGTACAGGCAATTCCACTGGCCTGCTCTCTGGGGCCTAGAGTACTTATGTCATCACCTGCCCTGAGCACCTGCCGCCATCACCAGCCTCTAGGGCCAGGTGTACCAGGTGTGTGCTGTGGATAAAAGGACCTTCAGCCACCTCGTCTCTCTCTCTCTCTCTCTCTGCACTCCCATTCTCTGTTTTCTGTGCAGGTACCTCTCTGCTTTCCGTATTCATCCTTTCTCTACCCTCATGGCTCTCTTTCTGCTTCTGTCTGTCTGTCTGTCTGTCTACATGTCCACTTGTCTGCCTCTATCCTATTCCCGTATTCCCAACTTCCCTCTCCCCCCCAAGAGACAACCACACTGGCACACTCTTGTCCTAACAGTACAAGAGACTCTTCACTAGACCAAGCTGGTTGCTGATCAAATTCACGACTTTTCTCATGGCCTTGGCAAAGTAGCAGCCAACAAAATCAACGTAAGGAAGGGAATCATTTGCTCTGGCTCACAGTCTGAGGGGATACAGTCCATCATGGTGGGGAAGCCATGATATCAGAAGTATGAGGCCAGTGCAGTCAGGCAGCAGAGAGGGAGAGGGAGAGGGAGAGGGAGAGGGAGAGGGAGAGGGAGAGGGAGAGGGAGAGGGAGCGGGACAGAGGGAGAGGGAGACAGAGAGACAGAGATACAGGGAGACAGAGAGACAGAGAGACAGAGAGAGATGCTGGTGCTCAGCTCAGCTCATCTTTTAATGCAGTCTAGACTCCCAGCCCATGGGATGTCCTTTCCACATTTAGGGTGGGTCTTCCCACGCCAACTCACTTGATCTAGCCCCATGGACATGTCTCCTAGGTGGTTCTAAACCCTGTCTGTGGTGGTCAGTATTGACTGTCAACCCAACAGGGTCTAGAACCACAGAAGAGACATCCTTCTGGGTATGTCTGTGAGGGGTCATCTAGGTTAGGGTACGTGGAGTGGGAAGACCCATTCTAACTGTGGGTGACTCTATCCCACGGGCTTGGGTCCTGGACTGAGTAAAACTGAGAAGTCAAACTAAGCGGCACTCAACTCTCTCTGGTTCGGGACAAGAAGCACATTCTTGCCACCACCCCTTCCCTGGCACGATGGACTGTATCCTCACATGGCGAGCCCAAATAACCCTTCCTTCCTTCCGTTAGTTACTGTTGCTAGGCCTTCGGTGAGGGCAGTAAAAAAAAAAAAAGTTAATAAACCCACTAAAGATCTAAGGCCCCTTCCCACTACGGTACAGCTTTTAACAGTTCCAATTCCTACCTCCAATGGAGTTCCAAGCTCGGGGACCAACCCTTTCACACATAAACCGGTGAGGGAACGTTCCAGAACCAATCTGTAGCAAGACTGTTGTCCGCTATTCCTACTTATTTTTAAAGCATTCCACGCTATCTGCAGAGAACACCGGCCTGTTATTTCTGGTAAGAACTGGGCGTCATGTGAGCTTCCTCTAGAGATGCTGGGAAGGGGTCTTCCCAGTGGCTCGAAGCCTGACCCCTCTATTTTCAATCCCACTTTTTTTTTTTTTTTTTTTTAAAAAAAAGGATTACTCACTGAATCAAGGCAGGAATGGAATCTGAAATGCCATTGATTCTTTGTGGCCTAGCCCTTTCTGTCTCCACTTCCCCCTTTCTTT
>JADRCC010577425.1:7694-22694 GCA_019843855.1 Hylomyscus alleni
CAAGTGCTAAGGGGTCTCATAGATGGGGAAGATGGCAGTGTAGTCATAGATCTGCCCAATTTAGGCACACAGCATGTATTCATATTAATTGAGTTGTGTTTTCATTGCTGGGACATATCTGGGTTGGAGATTAATGCAACAGACTTCCATGTATCTCTGTTTAGCAAATTCTTATGCTAAGAACAATTTAAACCAATACTGTGTAGGTAATGTATACTGACTTGAGGCCATAAAACTAGATATCTCTCCTCATAGGTCAGATATTGTTATTTGACCAAATGACTATGCTCTAAGTGAAAGAATTCTGGTTTTAAAAAAAATCAGAAAATTCAATTTCTGTTTCTGTATTTGTCCCTGCATGCATTAGTTATATTTTGTGTAGGCAGGACACATACCTGACAAAACACTTGGGAGATAGTGGATTTGTTTTTGTTCATAGTTTTAAAGTTATTAAATAGATTTATTTATTTTATTCTATGTTTATGAGTGTTTTATCTGCATTTATGCAAGAACAAGATGTGAATGCCTGCTGCCCAAGGAGGTCAGAAGGGAAGGTCATATTGGGAATTAGGGTTATACGTGGTGAGCTTCCATGTGGGTGCTGAGAATCAAACCTGGATCTTTCTCAAGAGCAGCAATTGCTCTTAAACACTGAACCACTTCTCAAGCTTTCCGTTCTCTTTAATTTAAAGTGTTCAAATACATGGTTGCCTGAGCAGAACATCGTGGTGGCAATAATGTGTGGAGGAGGCATTTTAGACGATATCCCAAGAAGCAGTATGGATCCAGGAGCAGACCAGAGCAAGATATGCCTTGGAAGACGAACTCTCAGTGCCCTACAGCCCACCACCCTCTAATCAGATGCTACTTTATGTAACACCACCACTTCCTAATAGTCTATTAAATTTTCAATGTATTAACGAATTAAGTTATTGATTATATCAGTGTTCCATGACCAGAAAATATCCTCACAGACACATTTAGACATGAATGTTCCTAATCTCCTGGGCTGTTCTTAATCCAGTGAAATGAATAATCAAAATTAATCATCCAAATCAATTTCCTAACATGTAAAACATTAATGATATCTATTCTGATTATGTTACAAGGTTATTGTGAAGATGGAATAAGTCAGCATTACTAGTATGCTGCCCTAATAAAGCAGGCATACTAAAGAATAATTTTATATATTATCTAATTTCAATAACATTTATTTTAGAAATAGCTTCTAAGAACATTAAATCTTCCTTCAAACAAATAATATTAAATATATGAAAATATATGTAGCTAACATGAAAGGTATTTAGGGAAATAAATCCAAATGTTTTTAAATTTCATATTTGTTGAATGTCTATTTTGTGCCAAAGAGTATCCTAGGGCTAGGACAAACAAAAGTATGAGCAGGATATTCAATTGTCATCAAGGAATGAGAATCTATTCTTGTGAAAGTCCACTGTATACACAAATAAATATAAAGATGTTTTGGTGAATTCTCTGAAGGACCAATTACATAACACAGGAGACTCTTTCTAACTATATCTGGAAAGATTTCAAGAGGAAATCCTTTAACTATTCTTTAAAATTTAAGGTGGTTTCACTGAACTTGAATGGAAAGGAAGGTTTTTAAAAAGCCAAAGGACAAACCATTAGAATATTTCCAGGCATTTATGGTACATGAATGTAACACATAGGAGGCCTTAAGGCAGGATGATTAACAGACTGGGACCAACCTGGGTGACATAGCAAAACTCCATTTCAGAAAAATAAATGGTTAATATTGATTGTCAATTTGATAAGATTTAAAATGACCCATTAGATAAGCCTCTTGGAATACCTGTGAGTGATTTTTTTCCTTTTGATTAGGCTTTTTGAAATGGGAAGATTGACCATAAATGTACACAATACCTGCCAGTGGCCCAGATATAGGAAAGTCCAAGCAACAAGCTTTTGCTTGTTGACAGCTTGCTTTCAGGTCTTGTTGGCCAGTTCATCTACTCGAATGCTGTCACTGCCTCTGCTGCTGCTGTAACATTATCTTCATTGATAACAGAACCCAGCTTCTTTGGGTTTCCAATACAGTTTCAAAACCAGTGACTCTCTGAAATTCCTCCAGTGTTCAGTATCAGATTAGAACTGCTGAAATATCTGGCCTCATATGGTCTGAAAAACTAAAGGGAAAAAAAAAAGAAAGAAAGAAAAAGCTGGGTGGTGGTGGTGCACGCCTTTAATCCCAGCACTTGGGAGGCAGAGGCAGGTGGATTTCTGAGTTCGAGGCCAGCCTGGTCTACAGAGTGAGCTCCAGGACAGTCAGGGCTATACAGAGAAACCCTGTCTCGGAAAAAAAAAAAAAAAAAAAGCAAAGGGTTCTTGGTCTCTCCAGTGTGAAGACAGTCATTGTTGGATTACCTATTCTGAATTGTGTAAGCCAATTTAATCAATTCCCTTTTAATATAGGTACACTATTGGTTCTATTCTTCTGACTAAATAGATAGATAGATAGATAGATAGATAGATGATAGATGATAGATAGATGATAGAAAGATTAGATAGATAGATAGATAGATAGATAGATAGATAGATAGATAGATGGATAGATAGATAGATGATAGATAGATGATAGGTAGACATATAGATAACTCTTTGGAGTTACTACAAAAAAGAAGACACAGAAAGTACAAAGTCTATTCTGGGAAAAGAAAGTAGAACTAAATTCCTGAAATTTACAGAGTTTTCCCAGAATTAGGAATAATATACAGTATTTACAGCAAAGCATTTTGCCCATTTTTTGTGGGTAAAATACAAAATATGTATGACTAGCTATTTATAAAGAATTTTAAACTTAGCTGATAGTTCTGGAGGTGTAGATCAAATGACTATATCTAGTGAGAGCTTCCCTCTGTATCATACCACAAAAGATGAGCTTACGTATTTGACACATATTCAAAGGTGGAAAGAAAAATTTAGTAAAGATATCAGGCTCAATGATAATAATTAGGAATCTAATGTCTTCTAAATTTACTTTGTGTGTGTGTGCGTGTGTGTGTATCTGAGGACTAGTTCATGCCATAGTGCCCAGTCACATGTGCAGATTATAGGACACCTTGTAGGAGTTGATTCTCCCCTTCCACTGGGTAGGTTTGAGGCATAGAACTAAGGTCATTAGGCTTGCTAGCAAGTGCCTTTACTCTCTGAGACATCATGTTGACCCAGTTGCTATGGAGAAGCACCATGATCGAGGCAACTCTTCTAAGGGAAAACATTTAACTGGGGCTGGCTTACAGTTTCAGAGGTTCAGTCCATTATCATCATGGTGAGAAGCATGGCAGTGTACAGGCAGATATGGTGTGGGAGAAGCAGAGAGTTCTACATCTTGATCTGAAGGCAGCCAGTAGGAGACTGGATGTGTTTCACACTGGGCATAGGTTGAGCATTTGAGAACTCAAAGTCCCTACTCCACAGTGACACACTTTCTCCAGGAAGGGCACACCTACTCCATCAAGGCCATATCTCCTCATAATGCTACTCCATCCAGGACTATGGGGGGGGGGCATTTTCATTGAAACCATCAGAAGATCCAAGTCATTTAAGTGTTTGAGAGTAGATCTTAAAAATGAATTACTCTTCACACAGAAGCTGTTACTACTTAACAGTAATTACTGTTATGAATTGTAACATAAATATTTGTGTTTTCCACTGGCCCCTGTGAAAGCATCATTTGACCCCCCAAAGAGATTGTAACTCACAGGTCAGAACAGCTGCTAGGTAATAAGTCATATTGTAACTTTGTTCTTCCTTTGGTGTGATCAGCCACCACATCCTGGGAACAGCTAAGCAGATCTCTGGTAAGAACTTTAAGGCCTCTTACTACCAGCCCATGTAAAAGAACCTTCTTGGAAGAGGATCCCCTAGCTACAACCGAACCTACTTTGTAATCTTTAGAGAACTGTGGAGCCAGAACCACCCAGCTGGACTTTGCCAACTTCTGACTCACAGAAACTTTTAAATAACAAATGATGTCATTTGTTAGATAGCAGTAAACAATACAAAGGTGAAAGGGAAAGGGCTACTTCAGACTTTAATCCAGCAAAGAACAGAGATCAGAAATGAATTTGAGTTAACAGAATGTAGAGTCCAGACAGTCTTGAGTCTGATGTAGACAACTGTAACCATTCATCACCCCCACTAGACAAATCTCCACATTTAATATTCCACTTTCACTTCAGTACAGTGCTCGGCTTTTATGAAACCACAAACTTGACATTGTTTTTAAGTGATCTATTTCAGCTCAAAAAGAATGGGCTGAGTAGCTCGAAAGTAGTTTGTAGTCTTCAACTCCCAATTTCCTGAGTTCTTACACCGAGCCGGTTTCTGTGACTCCTTTCACTGTGCACCGGCTCCACAGGAAGACCTAGGAGAGACAAGTGTGAGACCTGCAGAGCCCTGAGTTCTGTGGGCTTTCAGGGCTCCCGGGGCGAAGTCCGCACCATCTGGGCGGGGCCTGGGCGCAGATAGGCGGGGCTTGCTGGTGGGCGAGGCCTAGACTGGGCGTGGCTTTGGCGGGGCGGGGCGCGCGGGAGATTTGAACTTCCTTCCCGCCCAATCTTTAGCAGCAGGAAAGTGAAGTTGCCTGTTTGTTGCAACTAGCAGGGGTTCCGGACCGGCTACAGAGATGGTGGAAGGGCCAGGGTGTACACTGAATGGAGAGAAAATTCGGGCCAGAGTGCTACCGGGACAAGCGGTGACTGGCGTGCGGGGAACAGCTCTGCAGAGCCTCATGGGCCCTGCCATGTCCCCTGCAGCCTCCCCGGCTGATGTCGCTACCTCGGTAAGTGAATCCTGTGCCCTGCGTGGAGCTGCAGCAGGAAGTGGAGTAAAAAAACACCACCCCGGTTCTGGGATGCCCAATCTATTCTGGTCCCCGTGGCCTAGAGCCTGTGTTTCCCGACATTTATGTAACCTAAGAAGTGAGTCCTAGCTCTAGACGCTGGCTAATAATGCCAGTGCTAGATCCACGGAAGGTGTTTTGGGACAACCTTGTTAACAGGCAGTCAGTAAAAGGCGCTTTCTGATGTTTACCATCTCCAGTCACTGATGATATCCTCAGATTTTGTGCAAGTTGTGGTATGGTTTTCTTTTCCTGTTGTAAGACTGAACTTGTAACAGAATTCTAGCCCTTTGCTTGCCCAAAACTCTGAAGTTGATCAGTAATATATAATTCTAACGTTGCACACGGAAAATTTAGCACTAAAATCTCACTCAGCTGAATATTGCCATCTAATGAAGGGGCAGTAAAAGCTAGTTCTGGTTTCCTTAAGTGAATTTATTTCGTTTGAAAGCAAATCGTAGCACAGCTTGCCACTCGGGCATACATTGCTGATGGCTAGATAGTCATTTGCTAGGAACTTAGAACTATACTAAAAAATATTCTGATTAAAAGACCAGGCTTTTAAAGCCCTTTAGATGTGTGGCTAATTGGATTTCATGGATACATACAATATTGTGTTGTTCGTCAGTTTCTCCTGCAAAGCTCCCTCATAGCCTTTGGCCTAGGAAAGAAGTTGCCTGCTATGAAATTAGCATATGCTCCCAACTTGAAAGAAACAAGGAAGATATATTTTCAAGCTGAGAGAGGAAAAAAATAAAAAAGGTTTGGATCTTTTAACACTTACGCTTCTATTTATTTTGACTTGGTATGTCAACAAATACTCTGTACTTTTTAAAAAAAAATCATTTCCCAAAATTATTTCAGAGTACTATAGAGATCTATGTTAATGGTTTCTCTAAAGTATTAGTTTTGACAAAGATCACTCATTCTGCAAAATTTTGTATACTCTGAAAGCACAAGAGGGTGAAAATACATTTGTCTTTATGTTGTGGCTGTGAAAAAAAAATGCATGGCCATTCAATAAAGAGTAACACAATGAAGTACAAAGTGATAAGTTTTCAGAGGATGTGTGTGGTTCTCTCTTAGGACATACAGAGAGACAGGGAAGTCTCCCTATGGAGGTAACAGAGCTGATATGGAAAGGGGGCATAGGAAATTCAGAGTTCCTGAGATGAAAGTGGCCCATATATGTAGAAGAATGCTGTTCAGGGGTCTGAAAGAAAACCAGTGTGTATGTAAAAGAATGAGATCCGAAGATGGTTTGATATTAGAACTGTTGGGTACATTATAAAGAACTCTGTCTACCACAATTGGAACTTGGGTTTCCAGAGTCGGATTTTCTTTTTGTGTGTATTGTTTGTGTGGCTGAATGTATTTGTGTGTGTGTCACAGCACACATGGAAGTCAGGACAACCTTTTTCTTCTACCTTGGGTGGGTTCCAGGGACCAAACCAAACTCACATCTTCAGCCTTAGTGGCAAGCTGCCTTTGCCTGCTGAGCCGTCTCAAATGGGTCACCTTCTGGCCTTTATCTTGGACATCATGAGAAATCTTGAATGGCGGTAAGATTTATTTACAGTTTGGCTAGAACCCTGAATATCAAAGAAGAAAACACAAGAAGAAATCTCAAGTAGTTATTGCAGTGACCTAGGTGAGGAGCTTAGTTAGGCTCAGCTGCTGGTGGTAGAGATTAGCTGAAGTAAGCCAGCCACTACTTTAGAAGTAAATGCTCTTGCACAGAGCATTGCCTAAGGTATGAGCATCCTCACTGATGTCATGATTTATGTCATCCAACAATAATGTTGTGTGATAAACTCCTAGCTAGTTACTGGTAGAGTAAAACCTGTTTTATCTATAACAGTTTATTCATGAAAAGTTACTATTTATAAAAATAAGATTCCTGTTGCGAGAAACCACGATTTTGTTTTCAATAGTCACCTCATTGGAATTTAGAGAAAATAGCATGAGTCATTCATTTATAAATTTATTTTAATCATCTGTGACAAAACGTGAAGTGTAGGTCGTCATGAGGAAGAATAATTATACAATAAAGATAAACCTGATGCTACCGGAAAAGGAACGTAGGGCTCAAGGTGAGTTTAAATCAGTTGAGCACTGTCACTTGTAGCAAGGTGTAGGGCCAAGGTTTGGTCTCCCTTCAGACTTTTATGTTTCTTATAGCTACTCTCAGTAATAAAAGATTCAGTAATGGAGTGGTTACTGGAACGTCTGCTACAAGGCCCTATACGTGATAGTGATCCTTATTAACTGAGAAGTATGACCTTGGGTGTTGGCAGTGTCCTCCACCATTTAAATTTTGTTCACCTCAGTCAATTATCTGCTCTGATAATTCTCTTCATTTCTGTGTTCAGATGGCACCGAAGAGTGCATCCAGATAGCCTCGTATAAGTGCTTTATTAATGGTTGAGCAATGATTAGATTCACTTGGCAACACTAGACTCACTAAGCTATATTCCACAAATAAATAGCCCTGCATTTAAAGCTATTATAGATAATGCCTTAATAGAAAGAGGAACTAATTATTGGAATAGAGCTGTGTGATTAGAAGGAAGGATCTGCTTCCATTGACATTGGATTGAAAATCAATATGGAATTAATAATGTAGCTTTCAGTGGAATTCTAGATACTCGGCTGTGGCTTCATTTTCTGGGCCTTTGATCTAAAAAAGCATAATAATAACCTTTATAAATATCAACAGTCTTTTGCCTTTGAGAGCGATGTTGGATCCATATTAAATTTCATTAAAATATGGACCATTGTCACAAACTTCTGGCAAGATCATTATTGTAACAGATGATCCCTGGTTTCTTAGGTATATTTGCCAAAGAGCTAAAGCTATTTAATATTTCTACTACTGGCTTGAAATGATTAGTTTTCTCAAAGCAGCATTTAAAAATAATTGCATACTGTATTCTTTACAGTGTAATAAACATGAAAAATAACAAAGGAGAGCTAAAGAAATATTAAGTGGCCACTTAAAATAAAAGATTCAAACTTCAGATAATCATTATTCCAAAAACGAACATAAACTATCTTACCTCAGGAGCTCCTGCCAGAGCGAACTACTTAGTCTGTTTATCATATGGCATTTCTCTTTGTTCTAGTTTAGAGTCCATAGAAAAGCCACTATTTCCCCCACTTCTGTGACAACTGGTTCTTATTTGGAAGAATGCTCTCTGTAGATCTTGGCATCTGCCAGTCATCCGCACACTGTATTACTTCCCTAAGTTGTGGCCCACTGTCTTGTCGGCTTAAAAGCAAGCAACTGTGTAAGCACACTGCATCAAACTCGGTTGGAGTCTGAGGAACCTTATGATAAGAAACAATATCGGAATGCAAATGAACATGTCTGGCTAATGAGCTTTGAGGAGTCAATCTACCAATTGTAATTGTTGGGTGGTTAGGATATTTTAGTGAAATCAGTGTGTAATCGGCACATGCTTTTAATCTCCTCCCACAAAAATGAAACAGTCTGTTTATAAGCATTTATCAATTTGAAACATGCACTGATTATTCTGACGATTGCGTAAGATTTCCATACATGTATGTAAGATGTTACCTACATTTAATCACCTATAGGATCCTTTACAGCATCGGGAAACAACCTAGGCACTTAAATATAAATTGAATGGCTAGAGAAAAGCAAACTTTGGGTAATGTAAAACGGCTAAGTATTTTTCATAAGAGTCTAACTGGAGTCTCTTACCATGACTACACGAACCTTTAGTTGTACATGTCATTTGGAGACATCCGCTATGTTAAAGTACAGATGACCCACATTGAAAGTTTCCCCTTGTTCAAATTAGAAAAAAAAATCACATAGATATCTTTCTTGCCTTTTATTTGAAAGAATGAGTTCATTAAATATCCAAATGTGTTTCCTATATGTTTTATAGAGCATGCATCATCTACTTCTTGCCTTTTAAGTGGATGCTGATAACGACTTTCCTGGAGATGCAAGGTCATTACTAGTACCCATTCATTGGACTCAGGAAATGAAGGGTAACGAAGTAGTTCTATTTTTTTCTTCAGATGAAAGTCATCAGTGTCTGGCTGTTGTAGCTTTGATCCAACACTGTCCCAGATGCTGTAAAGAACATCTGGTCATCTTTACTTTTGCAACATCCTCATCTGGAGATGCTTGTACTCACATCTTACTTTATTTGATCAAGGTTAAGTTAGAGGACCTGAAAACTCCTAGCTCAGTAGTTAGCAAAGTAAACATCCTGGTGACTGTCCCTCCTTTTCCTGAAGCACAGCTTTCTCAGTAGAGCCAATTTTGTTAGAGTGTGTTAGAATGCCGTCTTGTATGAGGGGTGTATGATCCTTTACATCGCCAGGTGAGGCACAGAGCGTTTAGACTCCACAGAAGTCCTCAAGGGTATAGAACACATTTTTATTCATGGTCCTAAAGACATTTTGGATCCTGGGAACCATTTTTGAAATTAGGGGTTTGGAGGATTTAGATTGATAGACAAGCGACCTATAATATAAAAACATATATTACTGAGACTATGAAAGTGAATAGGACATTCTCTGTGGCAACAATATGTAACTAAATGAGAGTCAAAACATTTGTCTAGGAAAAAAGTCTTATTCTGCTCTGAAAAGTTCATCTTCCCAGTTCACCCATGGATAGGCAAGATAAATGGTAATCAGCGCAATAAATCATGTGCTGTCTCTGAAAATATATGTTGTTTTGAAGATTTCATATTATTAAGCCACTTGAAAATGGGAAGGTGAACCCTACTCAATCATACTTAAAATTGTGGCAACGGAGATTTTCATCTCTATTTCAGACAAAGAAAGAAAAGGTTCAAATGTTCAAATAACACAGTAACAGGATTATAAGGGTCAACATGAGAAAGTCAAGTACGTATTGGGCAATTGCGTGTAGTTATAGCCAAGATAATAGCCTTCTGGAAATTAATTTTTGAATTTGTCTGGGCAGTAGAAGCTTATAGAAAGAGGTGATAACCTTAGATTCCACAGCAGGACAAGCGAATATCTTGTAAATGTCTTAGGTTTATTGCAAAAGCCTTGCCCATTCTGTACGCAGAAGCTCATAAAACAAGATGGTACAGAAGAAGCAGTGAAACTGCTTATGATACTACATACTCAAGCATAAGTGACATTGTATTTTGTCCTGAGTGCTATGCACAGTTGATTATTTAAAAATGACAGTGTCTTTGAATCAGTTGTCTTGGGCAAGCACCTGCATAACAGATAACCCAAATTTTAAAATGGTCTTTATGTATAATTTTCCTTCAAAAATGGAATACCTGAGTCCTTTTTAAAGCCGTTGTTTGAATGCAGGATGGACCTGTCAGAAGGTAAATGCACAGTGTGATGGGGTGCTTTAGGCTTGGTCGCTAACCATGAGCCATTCTGATTGGAAAAGGGCCCTTGGATATTAATTCTCTACTTTATGGGAAACGTGAAGCAGTGGGCATAGATCTTAGCTTGCATATAGCATTTGATATTAATGAGAATTGTGTTTTGTACTGCATATAATTAGAAAATTAAAGATTGCTTTTGTCTTTTTTTTGTTGTTTGGCAAGAAATTTTGGTTATGGTAATTACCAAAAGGGCACGGTGGTGGAGACAGAAGTCCTATATTTTCAATCCAGTCCTGGTTTTAGGAGGGAAAGGACAAAGGGACTATTTAATTCTGAGAATGTTACAAACATCCCCAGACATTGTAGAAAGCCCTTGGAGATATTAGCTAAACAGAGTCACTGTCCCCGGGGAAATTATATAGATAGGGGAGAAATAAAGTCACAGATACATAATAATTTAGTGTAATAAGTACATAGTAGTGGTTATGAAAACCTCTGTTAAGTGTGACCAGCAGAAAGCCTCAAGATTTTTCAGATCTCCAGGTAGGCAAATAGGGAAATGTGAAAGCCAGAGAAGTTTACACACTGTGTACACACACACACACACATACAGTGACATATATATGAAAGAGAGGTTCACAGACTATGTATATGTATATAAGGAAGGAACTATGTCAACATTTCACTTTAATTCCTAAATACCTCATCAGGCTAAAAAAATGAGAGCCAACTCTTTAAAACATATTCAAGATAAGGTCGCATGGCATCGATGTCTAGGTGACTTTCTGCTGTGCTGAAGTCATTTGATAGTTTCAGGTCATTGCTTTTCCATAAATAAATATTTCCCCATCTCTGTCATCCCTTGGCCTGCCCTTCTGCTACCACCTACATTATACTTTTGACGTTCATTGGGCCGTAAACATTTTTTTAAAACCTGGTAGAACCTTTAATTTCATAACTGTTTTCAATTTTTCTTTGATGTCATAATGTATATTGTTTTGGGCTATGGAGAATCGGATAAAATACCAGTAGAGCAAGTGAGACATGTATTATACCTTTAAGGATTTTGTTGGAGGCTTTCTGAGGCTCTCTCAGCCACAACAACATATATCACTTCTCACTGACAGCTGTGTGAAGATATATAATGGTCTCATGCATTTTAAGCATATTGGCCTTTATATTTTTGGATTCCTCCTCCTAGGCACAACAGAATTGATTTGCAAGGGCATATGGTCTGAGTCGTTAAGAAGTATATAGTCCAGTGTTTATAAAGGTTTGAAGGACAATCCCGGAAGCCTTGACTTTATAATACTAAATGGACAAAATTTTCATGTTCAGATCTTTCTATAATTTCTGATAGTTAAGAGCAGATGTACTGATTGAAGCTCTAGGACAACGTTTACTGCCTTGACTGATTATTATACTGTGTGTGTGTGTGTGTGTGTGTGTGTGTGTGTGTGTGTGTGTGTGTTTAGGAGTACAAGGCACAAGAATTTGTTGAAATAACCCCCAGAATGTGGTGTTCTAGGTGCTCTTTATAGAGTATACATGCAGCCATATTGCCCACCTTTTACATTCTGTATGGTCACCTAGCACATGGTTAGAAGTTATCTGAGAAAAATCATCAGTATGAAGACAATTAGATCTGTCCATAACAGTGAGTATTGGAGCCCTGGGTATTTTAGTATTGGGGCAAAATGTTCAGACTTCCATTAAAACTGATTTTTGCTCTTTTATTTTCTATAGGTTCCTTTTGAAATATATATCATATATATTTCATTTATATATTAATGGTTTAGCATTAAAAGATACTAAAAATTAGATGTGAATTTTACTTATAAATATTTTGGTTCTTCAATTAAAACAATAAACGGTGGGATGTTACTGCTAAATTCTAGTATTCTAGTATTCTAGTATTCTAATGGTGGGACACTTGTCCTTATTATATGCTATAAAAGCTCTGTCAGAGACTGGCCAGGTTTTCATAATCTACATGATCAAAAAAAAAAAATGGGGGAGAGTTAAATGTGGATAAACACAAGTCACTAGATAAGCGACTTATCTAGTTAAATCAGAGCATTTTCTTTGAGTGACATTAGGACTATTAAGTAATGAGATTTAGTTGGGATAAGGAGGAGAGTGCCCTGTGTGCTAGCCAGTGAGATTTCAATACCATGTCTTTTTATAGATGTCTTTCGGTAGATTTCAGATGATAGGATGGAGTGGGTGACACCGTTTGTACGAGGATATTGGCTTCCACCTGAGAACAATGAGGTGGAGTAACATTATCACATACTGCACATAATTTTTGAGGATCCACATCCCTGGGGACTGCATTTCCCTGAGTGCATGATTTTATTTCCTGGTTTACTCAGGGAACGTAATCAATCGGTAGATAAATAGCAATGCATGACTTCATACTGACTCCCGTTTATACCTGTAGCCTCTGCCCTCCATCCTCATATTAAACTGTGTGTGACCTTGAACCTTCTTGCTTGCTTTTTTTTTTTTTTTTTTAAAAAAAAAAATGCTACAGCTGCTCTGTGACCGCTTTCTATTACTGAGTCTTTGCCAGCCGTAGACAGACATGAGTCACCCCAAAACAAGCAAAAAGTTGCCCGAGACGTCTCATTTCTTCTCATGTTCCCCAACTCAGTATTTTATACACTTTGTGAATTTGCTCTGCCTTATGTGGCCAGTCCTGTTCTCTACGAGCCCTCAGTCCCCTTCTCCATGATTCTATTCTCCAGTCCTCCTAGCTTCATCAGGCTTTTGCCATTCTTCCATCCATAAAACTCTTGCCGTGGATTACTCCTGTGTGGCCGAGGCCAGGGTCGAGGGTCGGACTCTGTCCTACTGAGTTTGCCACGGGCGAGGGACTCTGGGATGCCTCACTTGCTGGGTTTTGCACTTGCCTTGCTAGCTGCCCACTTACTCCTTTGTTGCTTTCCAGTACTCTTCCTGACAAGGTAAGCCTTAGCTGGTTCTGCCTCCTCCCAGCAGCTTAACTCTGGAGAACCTTAGACCTCGTGCCTGGGCTGTTTATCTGTACAGAGTCCCTTCTATCTCATCTAACATCACTGTTTTAGACAGTTTCTCTGCAGAACACTAAACGAAATTTATATCTTCAAGCTCAGTTATCTCCCAAACCCCAGAATCCCATATTTATCTTCTTGATGTTTTCCTAAGAGATACCTCAACTTTAACACGCTTTAAAACCAAACCTGCTTTTCCTTTCCTCTCCGCTTTCCTCCGTTCTCTGTAACTTTGCTTCCTTATTATTCAGGCCCCAAAACTCATCATCCTGGATCTCTGACTCTCCTGTTCCCCCTTCAATTTGTCTGCAAATACTTGTTTGACTTTCTTTTTTAAAAAAAAAAAAAAAGATTTATTTATTTTATGTATATGAGTACACTGTAGCTGTCTTTAGGCACACCAGAAGAGGGCATTGGCATCAGACTCCATTACAGATGGTTGTGAGCCACCATGTGGTTGCTGGGATTTGAACTCAGGACCTCTGAAAGAGCAGTCAGTGCTCTTAACCACTGAGCCATTTCTCCAGTCCTGTTTGTTTGACTTTCAAAATCTGTTTAAAAAATATGTCCGTTTTTAGTACTGCTCCATCATCCTGAGCCAGATCCCGGTGTTTCTCAGCTGGATCTTTGCAGTTGTCTCCTAAGTAATATTTAGGCTTTCACCTTGAACTCCTTCAGCCCAAATTCTATCTAGCAGCTACTGAGTACATTTAAAATACTAATGTACGTCATGTTTTTGTTTTACTCCATTACGGAGGAAAAAACCACGCCTTAAATTGGTCCTTGGGCCACACAATCTGACTCCTTTTATATGTCAAACGTCACTTATCTCATCCCACGGGTCCTCTGTGCCGTGGCCACCCTGGCCTGTGACACATGAAAGGCATTTGTGTTGTAACCGGATTTTCCAAAGGCATGGATCACTCCCTTACCTCATTTAAAACTTGATCCAATGCTGATTCCCCAGTGAGATTATGGTGCCCCCAAAAAACCCCTGCAATCTGCTGTACCTCCTGCCCCAACCTTGTCCCTTCACCCCTTTCCTTGCCCTTTCCTCTACTAGGGTATAAACTCTACAGTGTGGACTAATCCGGTTTGTTTTACTTACAGGTATATATGCCCAGCTTCTAGAACACAGCCTGAAATGTACAAGGAAGTCAATAAACTTTTCTGAAATGAACTAATCCACTTAAACAGCCACAAATCGGCCATTTTTTTGTAGAAAGTGTTGTCTTTCTAGATGTCATGTAGCACTTTGGTTGTCAGAGGATGTCAGTTGTAGACAGAGCAGAGAATAACATGACCTGTCATAGCTGTTGGCTTCTACAGTTTTTATGTAAATGATGTAAGTTCTTGTCAAAGCTGTTAATTTAGCAATTTGAGGAGACATCACATGAGACAATTAGGACTCATTGACTGTTTTATTTGGTATTGTGACAGCATCTGAGCCTTTGCCAAGAGCCATTATAAACCTTGGTGAAGTCAGAACTGGGTGAAGGAAAGAAGAAAAAATGTCTGGGCAGAGAGTAGATGGGTAGTGGGAACCATCCGATTATGTGAGTTCCCATGTAGGGAAAGCAATTTGGGCAGTGTGGTATAGGACACTAAGGTGAAAAGCAGCAATGTGGTAGCTTATGGAAGGATTTGTAATTGGGCAGATATTGGGCAGATGGTAAGTTTGATGTTTAACTTGTAAAAACATTGGGCCAGATGAGCTCAA